>JANHJO010004396.1:9553-20974 GCA_032468235.1 Pseudoxyrhopus heterurus
ACTGCTAAATTGCAGGCAGCTGGGAGCTGAATACTTAATTACAAGTACAGTGTTACTTAACCAGCTGAGCCACCGAGTTATACCGCCCATCTCCCCTATAAAATGACTCTGGATGGTTTTTACCCAGCATTTCTTTTCCTTCCTATCAAAAAGGAGCATAAAATCTTGCTTGGGTGTTTTTTCAACTGCTTTTGGTGACATTTTCAGTCTCATCCCTAAAGGATAATTAATTTTGAACTGATAGTCTTCCATTCATTTTCCCACTGGTTTTCTCGGACATCTTTTAGATACTAAGCAGAAGTCGTTTGATTGTTTTTCATTTTAAATGAAACTTTTCATTTCTGAGATACATCAATTCCCCTTTCCAGCAGGCTATGAGTGGGAACAGGAGATATTCATGATCAAAGCTACCTTGGAAACCTTGGATTTTAACTTTTTATTTGGTCATTTAAATTCACTTTTAAGACGGTTCATCACATTTCCTCTGATCACTGATGTTAATATGCACTACAGCCATTTCCCCTGGAAGTTATGACATTCTATGAAGTCAGATTAAATATGGAAATCACCATGTGCCCTTTAAATATTTAGACACAAAACCCAATTTTTAAACTCATTCTACAAAATGCTATCCCGTGTTTAAATTATTTTACCTTATATGGTTTATCTTTCTCGTTATTTCTCTTTTTTTTCCTCTTTAAGTTGAGATACTTTAGTAGTACTTGAGATACTACTTTGAACATGAATCATTCTGTTTGGATCATTTTGAAGTCTCTGGTTGAAAGCAAATCCTTTTTTATTGTGACTTTCAGTTTCCATCTATCCTTTCAGTAGCAACTGAAAGCTAGGAGGAGACCCAAGTCCTGGACTCCCCATCCAAAGTAATAATCAGTGTTGGAGTGGGTAGTTTCTGGACAAAGGGAAACTCCAGTGTACTAGGTTTTAGATCCCATCCAGACTCTCACAGTCTAGAAGCACTAGATCAAGACTTCCACACATCTGGGACTCTACCAGAAGGACCGTAACAACCCATTTTAAGTACAACCCCCCCTCGAATTACAAATATCAAACATACTTATATAAACAAAGAAACAAATACGAGGCATTGTGTATTCAAATGGAAAGGTTCAGCTTTAAAATATTTTAATTCAAAATACACAGGTTGGGAAAAAATCATATATTAGTAATATATTTTCCTCTTTCAAAAGACTGAGGTGAGCACAAGGGAATCTTTTATCTTGGATTTGCTTCTTACTAACAGACAGGAGTTGATTGTTACAGTGATGGAAACTTTGGGTTCACGAGACTATGCTTTGTTAGAGTTCTCAATTTTAGCAAAAATGCTGTTTAAAAAAAAGCAGTCAAGCACAAATCACAGATTTTAGAAATGCTGGTTTTATTAAAATAAAAAAATAATAATAAGAAAGATGTTATGGGAAGAATCCTTAAATGCAAAGATGTTTTGTTGGCTGGGTCTTGAAAAAGTAATTAGTGAATTGCTTACTTCAAATGCTTACTCCAATCAGATGACCAAAAAAAACTTGGGAACTCAGTTCCTAGTTTGCCTATGTTCTTCCATCTAAAGGATACAGTGACTTGAATAGCACAGTCTGGGAACAAACTCAACAGGAAGGGTACAGGTTGGTAAAAATATGATAAAGAATCTTCTAGCAAATTTGAATGTCTTCAATCCCCAAGCTATGCTGGAATATACTCTATAATTCTGAAAGATCTGCTTGAAGAGCTGTTGGGACCTCCTGGAAAACTGAGGAGATGGTGGAGGCCTAGAGAAATGTGGTCTCCCTCTTCAAGAAAAAAAGATTTTTCTTCCAAAACAGCTGTGGGGAGGGCATTAAATCAAGATAAGAGTTGAGGCTCTTCTGAATTTGGAGACTATAGTACAATATGAATATGAAGCTGATATAGGTGATAAAATTCTTATAAGTTTCTATTTGGCCTTCTACCTTTAAGACACTTTGCTTTAATATTGATTTAAGTTAATCTGAATCTAAGGTTAAGATAAAATCACTGGAGGATCAAAGGGGCTCAGTTTTTTTTAAGTATATCTCCCAAGAAGATTTGAAATTATTTGCCAATATTAGGTGGGTCAATCCACTAGGGTTGTGCAATAATTTTAATCAATAGGTAAGGTTATTTATCCAGAGACTAGTGTCAAGTTTACTAACTCCTGCTTCCTGTCGAAATACAGTATTGGGAACACAACAGATAAAATGGAAAAATGTTTCTTAGAGATTTTGTTCGAATGCTTTCTAAAATAATCATGCTATTTTATGGCCTCAATTGAGTCTCATATAGCAGGTGTACTTGGGCTTTAACTGCAAACAATTTAATTGAGGTAGAGGTAAACTGTGCTCTTCTGGAAAGACACACAATATGTTTTTGATCATCTATACACCATTTCCAAGAAGGATGTTACAGATTATTTTAAGTTCTTCATTGATCGGGAACCAGAGGAACTATGAAATGAATTTAAAGAAGTGAAAGCTAACTGAGTGACTTTGGGCCAATATATTTGGTGCTTCCTCCTCCTGTTTTCCCAATAACAACCCTATGAGGTGGAATGAGCTGAAAGAGAGTGACTAACCGTAGTGACCCAACGTCAAACATCCATCTTTCATGCCTAAAGCAGTGCTGTCATACAGGAGACCAGAACAATTTTAATACATAGAAAACTGATTTAGTTTATTCACAAGTAACACACAGGCAAAATGACTTTGAAAAACTAACAATTATTTAATGAGAGGAATGAAAATTATATATATATTTCATAAATATATTTCAGTATAATTTCCTTTTATTTAATAGCAGGAACTTCTCTTTTCAATTCCAAAAATTATGTACAACCTGAAGCAGAATGAAAATGTGGAAGCTGGAAGAAAAGAAGATCATAAAAACAACAATAAAATGAAAAAAAAATACACATAGTAAAAGCTGAGAGGAAAAAAAAATTATAGAGACATGTACCTAGAAATACAGAGTATTACAACCTTCAGATTTTATCCAGAAGTTTGGATGTTTACATTACATACATAAAGGACAGATAATAAATTTGCCAGGTTGATGGGAGGAATCTCCCATACTAGTGCTTTACAGTGTCTAATCATTTTAATAGTGAACGTACACACAAAATGAGTGGAGATTGTACAGTACCAAAATTTAATGGATTGCACATGGTGGAAATAATAAACCGAACTATTCAAGCTCTAGTGGAAAAAAAAAAACCCAGGTAATTGTTTAAGGTTTTCAGCTAGTTTTCTCAGCTTGTCTATTGAAAATAAATGTTAATTAACCTTTTAGTTCTACTGTAAATCCACAGTGTACAATTTATTAAGCACTGTTCTGTATAAGGTCTAAAATTTCCCACATTTATTTTTTAAATTACCACAGAAAACATAAACTCTTTTTTAAGACAACAGTAATCCAACCTGATGGCTAGAAGCAGCTTCTTCTTACTGATTTTTCAGAAATAAAGCAGCGCCACATTGGATCCACTGATCTTGATTCCCTCCACATGGGACATCAATATTTGTCACCACACAATCCCTTTCAGCACTAGTGTAAACAGGTAAAGAGATGCACTCTTCGGGGGAATAGGGCCCATAAGCATTCTGTCAACAAAGAATCAACCCTTTGAATTAGAAGATACGGTTACAATCATTTTTATACACACACACACATATCTTTTAGACACTTCTAACTGCATGGAATTTACTTCTGAGAAAATGTAGCAGGATTGTTCTACATGATCCTAATGAGGTAGGACTAGAACTTAATCGTGATCATTTCCATTCCGTATAAACAGGCTTAGTAGTCAAAGACATTCCCTGAAATAACCTACAATTCTGTCTATAATCTCATTATCAGGTTTCTAAAATGACCTTGGGATGGGGTTGAGGAGTGATCCTGAAGCTGCAGCTAGTGAGGGACTGGAGGGCCAAACTACCTAATAGTCATTGCATGGAAGAAACAGCAGGGTTGTCTATTAGCTGCTGAGCAAGCATCAACATTTTGCTTTCATCTTATAGGGTCCAAAATAACTTCAAACCAGTGCTTGGTAAATTCCCTATCCTCAAGCAGATCAGGATAAGATAATCAGAGGATATCCTGCTGCTTATACTACGATTTACAGAATGTTATCTTTGAAATTACTTGCAGGCAAGGCTTCCCTACCGCTATACTCAGTTTCAAAATATCTCTATCCTTGTGCTCTCCTTCCCAATATCTGGTTGGTGACAACCGTGAAATGGCCTTAAGACCTGCTGAAGACTGATCTCTTTAAAGAACCTTTCCTGTTGTCAGTGTGTTGTATCAATGAGCTTTTCTTCTTTGACGGCTTCACAATACAAGAGGGGGAACAAAGGTCTGGCCTATAGGCCTTTGTTAAAAAATTAATTTAATTAATGTTATTGTAATTAGAAATAATCAAAAGTCATGCACACAAGGAAAAGTTTGGAAGAAAATGGCAACCAATTCAAAAATTTAATATACTTTATATAATAAACCATGCAGCCTGATTTTGATATTTCCTGTATATGTTTTCATATGGGGTCTTTTTAATATATCATAATTTTATTTTTTTTATGTTGCAATAAACTTTACTTCACCTGAGTTGTGTGTCCTGAACTCTTTAAAACCACATATTTTTGCAAATGACTGCAGCACATAAATTATTAAACAAGTACCTCTCCATATAGGATTCAATTCACACAGGCCCGAGAAATTTAGTTAATGATGAGAACCGTGTCATTAATCACAGAAAAGTGTAAAAATTAGGATTGTAGGAAATATGCACACAAAGCTTAGTTTTCATAGGTAGACAAATGGCCAAACTGTAGTCTAACAGTATTCGTTTGTTTGTCACTCTGACAAGTTGGCAGCAGTAGTTATGTTTGTTCTGGAGGCTAACGTGAGAATATGTGAATATTTTATAGAACTGGATCAGGAAAAAGTATTTTTTATGCTAATGTTTTATATAATAAATGATTTCTATTGTACGGGCAATTTTCTTTGCTAAATTAACTGTATGGAATTCTTCATACATTTTTCAATGTAGAAAGGTTAGTGTATGTTTGATGGAATGTGTAGCTGGAAAGGTAGGGGGAGAGTTTTAAGGAATGGCTCCATTTTACACCTGCTATTTTTCTCTGTTATTGTCTGACTCTTTGTCAGGGTTGGTGAAAGCCAGATTAGAAAACAAGAACCTTCAGAAACCCAGGTTAGAGAGCAGGGGGCCAACAGAGCTAGATGTAGTATAGATTCAATTTCCTTTTATGACTAAGAAAGGAGGTGTTGATGTGAGAGACACTGGAAAGGAATGAAAGTACACCCAAGGAATGAAAGTAGATATAAACATTGGCAGCTTATCCTATGAACAACATCTTAGCTGACGTGGCCAGAAATCTTTTAAAAAGTATCTTAAATAAATCAATATTCATTACTGCATTGCTCCTTTTCTTTCAGCTTTTTTCCTTTATTTCTTCTTCGTTCTATTTTAAGAGTAAAAATAAAGGGAAAATGCCTCCAAAGAGGCTTAATTAACTGAGTATAAATAAGAAGAGGAAAAATCCTCCTACATGTTTCCAGGATTCTTTGATTACCCAAGACATATATTAAAGATACCTTCCTGAAATCAGTGTAGCTCTTGCTTCATGGATCTTAAGGCCCAAGTACTGTATGTTGGGTTTGACACATGTAAGAATTTGTTCTACTTGTTTGTATGAAAGAAAATCAATCTTTTCAGAAGTGATGACTCTTCCTTTCCTTTTTGTTCTTTCCCTGTTTGATCTTTTTAACTACATTCTAGTGTGGTCTCTCTTTCTTCTCTCTTTATGAACTTGCATTCTTAAAGAATCAGTGACAGTCATTCTGAACAAAAGGACCAGCCGTCTTACCATTTCATCAGTGTCTGAAGGAAGGAAGATTGACAATTGCCTCTTTGTGAATAAACAAGGGCAGAAAAGATTTTTTTTTCTTGAAAAAAGCAGCTGGTGGCAGCATTGTTGAATTAGCTCTTCTCCAAAGTTTCAGGAGGGTACAGAAGGTTTATAAGGGGAAAGTTCAAAGATCCCTCTCATGAAAGCTAGTGGGGCCCAATCCACCTTATCCCATGTGCACTCATGCTATGTTAGTAGCTGACAGAAAAAAAATAATCTGTTTTGGATTACTTCTGAAAGGTTAACAGAATAACAGAGTTGGAGGGGACCTTAGAGGTCTTCTAGTCCAACCCCCTGTTCAGGCAGGAAACCCTGTATCATTTCAGACAAATGATTGTCCAATCTCTTCTTAAAAACTTTCAGTGTTGGAACACCCACAATTTTTGGTGGGAAGCTGTTCCATTGATCAGTTGTTCTGTCAGGAAATTTCTCCTTAGTTCTAGGTTGCTTCTCTCCTTGATTAGTTCCCATCCATTGCTTCTTGTCCTGTCTTCAGGTGCTTTGAAAAATAGGGTGACCCCCTCTTCTTTGTGACAGTCACTCAAATATTAGAATACTGCTATCATGTCACCCCAATTCCTACAATGATTCTTCATATATTTTATGAAGTGTATCAGACAACTACTGAAAACCTAATATTGAAAAAAATGTAATTGCAAGCTTATCATTTTGAGCCCTTAAAAATAAAGTACCTGAGGAATCCAGGCCATGTGACAAGGCAGAACAGTTGAAACACTGGGTGAGTCGTGTTGGTTTTCAGAAAGTCGATTTCCATCAAAACTACAGCCTTCCAATTGAAGGCCACTGATCTGTCATAGAAACAGAAAATATTCAATTTGGCTAAAATGTGAGCAGTGACTACACTGTATTTAGACATGTTAAAATCTCTGGATAAATAACAACATCTATGGAAGATTATTAAAGAAGAAGCAAAGAGATTGTTGCTTGAAAACTATGCTTTTTAACACATCTCCCATAGTTTGAAATTGTATTCTTTATTATGGTAGAGAAAATACTATTGGCATCAGTACTTAGGTCAGCAGCAGGTATCAATATATTAGAGTTATAGAATAGAGCAGTAAGATTCACATAAACATTTATTAACAATGCTTGAGAAAGAGAAGAAATAAATCCGAGCAGATATGGCATCCTTTTAGAAGTCTGACAGCTTTCAAATAATAGTTTTTATAGGTCAATAAAGTTTTTTCTTCTCTCTCTCTCTCTTTAAGCAACAGGCCAAATAAAGGGATTTAAACTCCATGAAGAAACAAAGCCTTGCAAGAAATAGTGCCTCCTTTATTTCTTCTGTTGGGACCATAGTGCAATGAGAACATGTTTTTTTTATCTTTGATTTTAGGAACTAATCTTAATAGCAGTATATTTCACAGCAAATTGCTTTATTTTTAGTTTTAGTGAAAAAAATGGATCTGCAAGATTCAATGATAACACTGACTACAGCATCTGTACTGATCCCAAATATATTTTAATTTTTTCTCACAATCTTAGGGGAAGATTCCTTGATATTTTAGTTTTAACTCAAGCCTTGGCATGACAGCTGTCTTCTGCCTTTGGCTGGGACAAGTGATGGGCAGGTATTCCTGGCCTAATGTCTCCTGAGATATAAGAATGGAATAATAGAAGTGAATACAGATGCAGGACCCTGCTGCTGTCTAATTTGTTGTAAACGTGAAAGTTGCATACTCTAGACCACCGGTGTCAAACTCGTGGTGTCACGTTGCCATCACATGATGGTTCGCGATATTTTTCCCCTTTGCGGAACTGGGGTGGGCGTGGCCTGTGCATGATGCATCCAGCCCGTAGGCTGCATGTTTGACACCCCTGCTAGACTAACTATATGCACAGGCAGGTGGATATCAAAACAAGGAAGAAAAAATATTTACTATAGTATCACTATCTATAAATCTATTCCCATAGTTTAGACAGTACTGGATTACTGAAAATCACCATAGAAAGAATACATTATTGGATCTTAGAAGTAGGAATGCAGCTCTTATTAAATAATTTAAATAACATATATAAAGTTTAATATTATTTCAGACAAATGTGTGATACATTACAGCAAAACACTTAAGCCCTCACATGTTTCAATTCTAAGCTGTGCCTTTCTTTAGGATGCATAGATCCAAGTTTTAAACATTAGTTGTATTTAAATTCACAATTAAATGCATCCAAACTTTATTTCTTCTTACTAGGTCCCTAAACCCTGAATTCATAACACTTTAAAAATATTCTTCAAATCCTCAATTCCCAATGGTTTAAGATATCACAAGAGGCATGAGTTTATGTTAATAAATCAAAAAATGCATTTTCACATGCATTGTCGGGTAACGGTTTCTTTACAAGCAATTCTAAATGTCATTAAATAAGATTTAATTATATACAAATTGATTCTGAATGAAAAATTTATTATTGTCATTTCCGGAAGAAATTATTCTCATAATCAGGTCTTGAGGCTATTGGTTGAATTAATCAACCATTTCAAGGATGGTAATATCTCTGGGCCAAGTTGTAAACTTGGTTCAGTGTGCCTACTTTAATATGCACATGCATTTCAAATTTTCTTCCAGAAATGACAGAGGACCTTTAAAGGTCAAACAGTAATGTTGTATTTGAAATCTAAATGACTGAAACATTAATTTCTATATTTTTGCAAATCTTTTACAATATTCTTTTGGTACTTAAGGTTCAATATTCAATAAAGTAAAATTGAAGAACTGATTTGCAAAATGTAGGCCAAATCTATTTTAGTCTATTTGTTCATTGTGTTCAGCAGGACAAATTAGATACCTGTATAGTATAGTACAAACTTCATCAATTTTTTTATTATCAGCCAGAGATAAAGAGAACTTTTTTTTTCTCTTTAAATACCTTTTTAAATAATTTTATCCCTGCTAGCTAAGCTGCAAATATTGCTATTGGGAATTGCTCACTTTTTAGAAAACTCCCCACACTCCAATTATTTCCTTGGTCAGACTTTTTCTAAAACACATAGTATGACTTGGAAAAAACAAGATGTTTGTGATATTTTACAGAGAACTCCTTCACTAAACCTTTGACCATTTGTCTATAGAAAGTGTACAGACAACTTTAAGAGATCATTGATTCTCATGAAAAAGAAGGAGCAAGGTGGATAGAATAGCAAAGGACAAGTAACATATAATTATATTAACAGATAACAGATTAACAGATAATTAATATTCCCTTAGGTTCTCTTTGAGGTTGGAATGGGGTGAGCTATGCATTTAATGAAACGAAAGAATAAATATTTGACTATATTTAATTTATTTATAAATTTATAAGCCTACAAAATGTGCAAAAAGTATAATTTAAACAGGTGGATTACCTGAACTTGGAGCTTTGCTTCTCTTATTTGACCTTTCCAGGATGCTGTAAATTTTAGACTATCCACAGAACAGGTCATTACTCTGGAACGTAATAACAACATGAAAATATAAATAGTTTGAAATGAAGTAAAACATACATTATCTCTATACATTAAAAGATAATACACAGCTGTGATTAAGTGAACCAGATTTCCTAAAACAATCCACCCCACTCCTACTCCCAGCATTCCTAAAATAGTATAACATTTGGATTAATGAAAATAAGATGCTGCATTGTCTTCAATAATATTATTTTATGTTAAGTAAGAATGTGATGCTGTTTATGAATAAGTAGAAATCATTTTCTAGTGTAAGCAGAAGTTATTTTCCTAGGGTTTCCTTTTTAGTTTAAACAGATAATGTTCCATGTTTATCCCTGAAACCCAACATTCCCCTAAGAGTGTTTCTTACAGTATATTTGATATCGGCCAAATCATTCTGTTAATGTCTCTTTGGATGCTATTCTCAGGTTTTTTTTTTAATTTTTGCACTAATGCTAGAAATCAGAATCATTGGGCATTTTTAGCATTGAATTTTGCTTGTACACAATACTTTGTGGCACTACATTTACTTCTAGAAAGACTACCATGTTATTAGGAAGAATGTTGAGCTGCAGACTTGCAAAAACCTCTTTCCTAAAGCATCATATTTGTCATCAGGTTAACAAGTTAAATAGATCAGATTTATTTTAAGAAATGTCTATTTTTTTTTTCATTAAAATGGACTTAATATTTAAAACAAAAAATTATGACGTAAGATAAACATCAATAGAACAGATTACAGAGGATAATAAAAACCAAACAGTATTAACAGCAAAACACATTTTATGGGAATAGATGAAAAGCTTTTCCACCAAAAATGTTCTTTACATAAAGACAAAAGACACAAGAAAGGACCAACTGGACTTCCTACAGAAGACAATCCTGTAGCGTAGTCTTCTATAGACAAAGAAGGTGAGAAAGTGAGAGAACAAATGAAGTAGTAATACTGAGAGACTCATATATGACATGCAACAGTCATCAATTCACCTACCTTGCAGTCTCTTGTCTTAAGGCATTCAGAAAGGTATCTGGATGGAAGAGTTCTGACAGGTCAAGAGTATCCAAAAGTAAGGTCTGCTTTTCTGCTTTACTCACCCAATTCTAGAAAGATAACAGCAGTGTATGCTAAGAGGAGGAAAAAAATCTAGCTAACTTAACACATTCAAGGGCCTATCCAGCATTTTCTGAGGAATTCAATGAGAATTAATATGGAATAACACTTAGGACTGTGACCTTAGAGGCAAGTGACAACGTATTTCAAAACTGATTGGATAAATTACTTTGCAAGTCAAGAATGTGACAAAAATGATATTGAGGAACATGATGCACAGACTTTATTATTAATATGGTTCAAAAATAATTTCTTATACACTGGTGATCATATGAAGGGAATGGACACCTTGTTTTATTCATAAAACCCAATCTGGGAGATATCAGAAATGAAATGTATTATACATAAATGTCATCCACCTCATTTCATGATGGAATGAGATCTACAAACCAGATAAATGCCAGTCAAAAACCTGCCAGTACACATGCCAACACACACAGCTTTGTAGAAAGAAAACAAATGGATTTGACATATAGAAACCAAGCCAATTAATCAGAATTGTTACAAATTTAAAATGACCACTTGTGATGTGTCTGCACTGTACGAACACATAATTTCTTAGTTTACCATAAAATATATTCATCTGTTCTTAAATGGACACTGCAATATTGTGTCTGTCTCTGAGTAAGTTTTACTGAACATAATTGTATCATATATTCAACTTCATAAATAATGGATCATTCTGCTACATAATACACATGATACCATTAGACATAAAGCAAATAAGTCACAAATTTTTTATGTATGAAATTAAGGATCATGAATAATCTTATCAAAAATAATAATTTGTTCTTTAATAAACAATATTGGTTGGAAACAAGCAGAAGAGGCTTTTATGGAGCTGCTATGGCTCAAGTGGTAAGATAACAGTACTGCAGTACTGCAGATCAGCAGTTTGGCTGATCGAATCC
>JANHJO010004396.1:89645-105268 GCA_032468235.1 Pseudoxyrhopus heterurus
TGGCATTTGGCCCGGAGTGTGCTGGAGAAATTGCCAGAGGCAACTGGTAATTAGACTTTTGCTTTATTTCATAGCAACGGTTTTTTGGGGGGAGTTTTTTTGAATAAAAACACGGCACCTTTTAGAACTGGTCTTGATCCGTGTGTTTCAGGCGTGGGACAAAACAACAATGCTGATGCTATAATCATTGGTAGTAACCCTTTCCTTCTGATTTTCCTACTTTATTCTTAACTACAGCCACTTTCTTACTCTCCAAAATTGTTTCTACTTCCCAAATCATTTCTTTCTCAATAGTTTTTCTATTTCCAGTGGGACAGAAAATGTGGGTTCTCTTGTCTATTTGGGACCAAAGTTTAGAAACCACACAGTTTCAGTATTAAAGGACTAACAGTCACCACAACAATCAAGATCTAAAACAGAAAACTAGGAAGACATAAATAGATAGAACATTAAAAAAAATTAAAAAGAAAATACATCAATTAAGAAGTAATCAGAAAATCAGTAAAAGTCAAAAGAGGAATACATGTAGTAAAGAGATACGTGAAGAATCATTGCCAAATAATATTACTAGGAAAATTGCCTGACGTAGACCAAAAGAAAACAACAATATAGCAATGATAAAATGAAGAAAACTACTCTTCCTAATTTCTTGAAAAACCCATAGCTGTTTTATTTTTTCCATAATTGAGAAAAATAAATAAACACAGCAGGGAAGTTATCCCGAGAAGTGCACGACATTTAACCTTAATGATTATTCCAGCTTGTCTCAGTACTATAATAAAAACAGAAGTTGTTTCAGAAGGTTATATGAAATGATACGAATATTCTCAGATTTTAATGTAATGTTTTCTATAACTCAAGGCTATTACTATTCAAACACTCTTAAAATCTTAACTACTCCTTATTGTATCAGAAGAAAAATAACAGAGAAACAAACTAAAGAAAAGTCTACTCTTTAATAGAAGGATAGCAATATCATGTTTTTTAAAATTTTGATTACCTGAACCTCTTTCAATTCATCCTCAATTATTTTCTTTCTTTCTTCAATTTTTACTACTTCTTGGGCTATTTTCTGTTTTATTTTTTCCATTTCTGATTTTTGCTCACTTGCATCCTACAAAATAGGCATTAGTCAAGACATCAGTTCAGACACCTATACGGTTCTTCAGAGTGAATGAAGCCATTTTTCTTTGCAACATGAGTTGCTTATCTTTCATAGAAATCTTATACTACTCTTATATACTCTTTGAAACTGAACAACTGCACTAGGGGACCACCTATATACTATATACTTGATATCTGGACAATATTTTTGACGATAAAGATGAAAATAATTTCTTCTTCTGCAAGAAGCAGTAACTTAACAAACAGCTCCAAGTTACTAAAGGTTGTCTCATACTGATTTGGGTATAATGATATATATTAAGCAACTCTGACTAAAATCTAACAATTTTGCACCAATCTAAAACATTTTTCTTCTTCATCTTTTTCTTCCCAAAGTTAATTCCTGTAGAAATTTCTGGTCAGTTTAGAGCTAGTGTAGTTTTGTACTATTGACCACACAATACAAATCTTTCTTGCTAACCACACTCGAAAGGCTTTGCAGATAATTTTTTAGAAAGTCCTTATTCTGTCAAAGCACATGCTGTCCTTGTACCTTTGCAACTTCCTGCACTTTTTACCTGCATAGAAACAGTGATTTCTTGGAGAGCAGCATCGGCTTCATCTTGCTTTGTTTTGAGTAATATGCCTTGTTCTTCAGCTTTCCTGTTTAATTCATCAACAAGTGCTTTGGCTTCATTTAATTTAGCTACTCCAGCCTACAATTCATAAAGAGGGATTGGATGAAGCTTATCTGCAGGAATCAGACCCATGAACAGACTATTCTTTTACACTAAATAGAGGCAGTCCTCTAGATATGACTGTTTTGAAACCTGCCACTGGAGGCTTCTATCTCACAATAGCTGTTAAGTGAAGCATCTCACTTAATAACCCTCCGTCCCTGTTTTCTCCAATGTAATTAAGCATGCAGGTCGTTAAGTGAAGCATGGGATGCCTCAAGGATAGGGGGAGGCCCTTTCAGGCTTAGCACAGGCCCAGGGCTCCTGCCATACTCCTCTCAAGGCCACCCCTACCTTGAGACATTCCATGTTCCATTTCCCATCTCTTGTGTCCCCCCACCACCACACCAGGACTTTTCCCACTTCACCAGGTCCTCACATGCCTTAGGCCTGAATCCCACCCCACCAGGCTAAACATCCTCCTCCTCACTTTCTTTTTGAAGAGCTCCAAGGCCTTCCAGAGTGCCGGATGGATCGCTTTATCATGCAGTCATATGGCACCATTCTGGAAGCAGCAGCGATATTTACATCTACCATAATGGAATTTGATTGATGGAAACATGGGGATCATTTCCCAAATCACGCCATGTGTCCAAGGGACAAACTGACCTGTTTTGCTTCACTAACGCAATCTGCACATCCCTTTGGAAACCTCCAGGGCTCTGCAGATCAAGTTTTATTTTACATTGTCCTCAGCTCCTCAATCCCTTCCTGAGCCTCCTTCCTGATCAATTCTGTCAACATTGCCTTGTCTGACTTTCTGAGATCAGATCTTCCTATCCTGGAAAGATCCAGCAACAGAGACTGGTGGAAAAATCCAATCAACCAGACTGATAGGATGAGAGAAAAAACTAAATATTTTTAACATTGAGGCTACTTTGTAAAAATCAAAAACCCTGATTAACCTTTTGGAGAGGCTTAGGCTACAAAGTAAAGGAAGCCACTCAATACATGGGGAATAGTAGGTTATTTGTTTTTTAAGTACTTTAAGTCTATTTTAGGGTTTACACTACTCTTAGTTATATGAGGAATGCAAAAAGATGATTCAGGATATACGGGTTGCCTAATTCTAGACAACGGGAGGACAAAAGTAAACCACCAGTAAAATACTGCACTGTTCAAATAAGTAAGAATTTTTTTCTCAAGTACATTTACAGCAATAAAAGTAACACAATGAAGAAAGAAACTGAACAAAATAATTAAGGGATCCGTACGATGTTGAATAATAACCATATTTTTTCAACATACAAAAAGAAGTTTGTGGTGGATAAATACATGCATCATTTAGAAAATACAATGCAAATACAAAGAATAAATCATACCTGCAAATGACTTTGCCTTTTTATCAACTCTGTTCTTTTGCTGTTATGAATGGCAAGATATGTATGCAGGAAAGTCATATATCTTCTGGGTGTAGCTCCATAAACTTTACATGAGTCGTGAATCGTCAAAAAGGACTTAATAAATTCCAAGTCACCTACATTACAAAGTTGTAAATGTACCAAAAATACACAAGATTAAGTACTGCTAAAGACAAAACTGGTATTGAATAAACAAAATGCAATGATTATTCAAGTATAATCTATTATTTGATAAAAACCAATTTGACTTCTCAAACATTTCCTGTAGGGTATCTGTAATATTATAAATAATATTTTGCTTATCTCAGAAGTAAATTTGAAATACATTTATGAAAAAGGGAATGTTACATTTACTTCATTGGTTGTATGCTTTTGTTAAAGAAAACGCACTCAAACTATATTACAGAATAGCAACTTGCCAGAGTTCTTCTTTTTGTGTTCTTTTGATATTTTAGCCACTTTTTCCTTTTCATCTGCTTCAGCAAATAACATCTCAGGTATCTAGAATGTAAAGTGTAAACTAAGAACAAGCAGTACCATTAGAATAATTTCTTCCCCTAAAAATTGGCCAATGGCTTCACAGTTACCACTCTTCTTTAGCTTAAGAAATAATGCTGACTCGTACGGGTGACTTAGTTAAATTGTACACATTGAAAAGATGCAACTCAACAAGGATTTAGAAATAGCTTTTTTCCAAGAGTCAGCTGAAAGGAGATTATATGCTTTCCCTACTTTAAGAGACAGTCTTCACAGATATGGAAAGGAGTTATGAATACGGTGAAGACATCAGAAGTAAAAGCCTTACACCAGACAGAACCATTATCAACATAGTGCCTTCAACATCCATGGCCAAGAAAAAAAGACAAAATACTACTACATAACAGCAAAAGAGACTAATGCAAAATTTAAAGCCTGGATCTGACATACTATAGAACCGTAGGTAGATTCCATAGTAGCTGCCTTTCATTATAAGAGCTCCAATCTCATCTTCAATGAAAGTGACTCATCTACTTGACCCTTGCCTTGAAACTTCCACTGCTAAATTCATGACTGTGCATTTGTGTTCCTAGAAAGAGATTTATTGTTGTGTCCAGGATAAAGCTCTGAAACTACCAATCTAGAATTCTCTAAAACAAAAAAACTGTTATTAGCTTCATAAATTATTGAAAGATACTCCAAGGATACGTCTCTTAAGCATTTCAAATGTATGTCACCTCTATTTTGTAATCTAAATTAAATTTTAGGACCAAATAATAAATATGTAAGGACAGAACTCAAAAAGAAAGTGTTATGGCGAGTGTGTCCTTATTTCAAGTTCTTGCACTTACCTTTTTCATACTGCTTTCAGACCAGCCTTCCATCCAGAGCACCTGACACTTCTTGTGAAGTGCAGGATTACTTTCACAATTTATTGTGAAATTTAAATTAGTAGAATCCATAATCAGTACAACATGAAGATTCTGCTGAATTCCTAAAAAGTTACAAAAATAGTGTAACAAAAGTAAATATGATATAAAATTATCCCCAGATAAAATTACTTGCAACTACTTCAAACAGAGCCCTAGGCTAACAGTTTGATGTCTGATGTGACACTGTTAAATACCAAGCAATGTGTAAAATGTTCTTACAGAGATATGTTAAAGATTTTCTTATATCAAAGATTCTAGCCACAATGAAATTAATCTTAAAATTCTATTGCAAACTGAATATATTCAGTAAGAAAAATCCCATCAGAATGGTTATCATTATTTATAATCACTTTTTGCATTCAGTTTGAATGTATCTTTTTTCACTATTTCTGTAATAGATCTCCTTACTACATGGACTCATTCACTTACTGTAAGTAAAATAGTTGAAAACTGGTCCCGTAAACCCATCCTGTGATGCCTGGTCTTTCAATGGGGATAGGAGTGGCTCTAATTCTTCTATTGTGTACAATCCAGAAACTTCACCTATTTCAGATAGTTTTCACAATGTTTTATATGTGCCAAATTAAAATCAAATTACTACTGTATCTTAGAACATTATATTTTGTAAGGTTAAGGGAAATGTTATTAATCTCAAAAACAATTAGATTCTAAGGAAAAGGAAATATAAACTAAATAAAAAAAATTTATTACAATAATAAATTATTATTACAATAATTTTCAGTATATATCATGTTTTCCATTTTTACCTTAGGTTAGCCAGATTATAGGATATTATTTAATCTTTAAATTGTAGAGTGAGGAAAGGGAAGCTCAAGATTTTTAACAATCAAAATCAAGATATTTTGTTATTGTATTCAATCCTCATTTGATATAATCTTTCTTCATTTATCTTTACGCCAATTAATTACATTCATATTCCATTGTTAAAAGATACTAAAATTAGAAGTTGGGATGTGCATAATGTTTTGGACTAACATAAGGGATGCCTGGAAACAATTCTACTCGCGCAATGAGACAATGTGTAAAAAAGAAAAATAATAAAAAAATTATTAATAAAAGATTTGCAGACATTTGCTCTCATAACACTAAATTATGTTTTGACTTACATTAGGAAAATGTACATTCTCTTAATCTGATTTTGCAGAGCATGTTTCCAAATCTTAAAAATATTTTCATATAACAGAATATATAGTGTCCAATCACATAGTTAATACAGCACTAACAACACTGACAAGTTGTGAATATCTTATACTCAATCTATTTATATTTTCAAAAAAACAACCCATGATCTACTGGCTCATCCTTTCAGAGATATTTCCTTACCAAAGCCTTCAACAATGACAGAGCTTCTAATGTATTGCCTTCACTGGAAAATTTGGGATAGCTTCAGACACATGTATCTGCCTTGAAATATCTCATGTACAGCAGCCAAACATCAGCATAGGAAATATTTTATGACATTTTGTATTATGTCATAAACTGCTTTATGATGTTTATCTCACATAATGTTTTTTTAAAAAATGCCATATTTCAATCCCACGGGAATGATAGATCTCAGATTTTGGACACATTCTGTGAGTTAGCCCATTTGAGGTACCTTGGTTGAAAAATTGCCCTGTGGTGCATCATTTTGCCCAGTTAAGGATTATAGGAGTTTTAGTACTACATAGAAAGACTTTCTATGGTAGAATTTTTCTGTGATCATTTGAGAGCAATATGTTTTGTTGAGTATTATCTCTGAACTGTTATCTAATTTAGCAACAATATTATCTAACTACAGAATCAGACTCAGTGTAATTGATCACATCTAATACATTTTATTTTCCACTACAGACCCAATGTCTAGTGAAATTTGAGCAATTATACTTTAAACAATTTATAGTGACTTTATTTACAAGCTATCAACCAATTACAGTTTTCTGACCTGATGATAATAAGCTGTTGATCATCTCAAGAAAAGTGGGCTGGACAAATTGATAGTCTTCCAATAATAGAACAACATGCTGAGCTTCAATTCCTGCAAGTTGCATGACCTGGAGAAAAAAACATTTTTTCTTTATAATCTGAGACTAAACTAGAAAAATAATTCAGGTTTAATATAATTCAAAACATAAATTTTGAGACACGTATAACAAAAAAAAATATCTGCGGTATGGTCTACCCACTAAAACAAGAAGGACTTTAGGCAATTCACAGATAAAAAGAAATGGAAGAAATGTAAAAGTAATTAAAATAGGAATCTAATACATTTTATTCAAATTAAAGTTAAAATTTAATAACTTTATTGAATATGGTACCACTGCTTCATTATAATTTCCTGAATATCCTCTGGAAGAGCCACTTTTTCACCTGCTTCTAGAAGCCATAATTTTTTTTGGGGGGGGGAGGGTTTATCAGGGTGCAAGTTATTCCAAAGGAGGGACATACAGATAATACCCGTTGCTGAGACCCCTCCAACCATAACTCCTGAAAGACAGTTTAACAGAATAGGAAAGAGAACTGATCCATGAGGCACACCATCCTAGCATTTTGGTGGGATTCACGCAGTCATAATTCTTGTCCCTGGAACTATAGCTTATCATTTCCTTTATAGTTTTTGAAAGCATTCCAGAAACATTTCATCCAGCTTCACTACTGAACTATTATTGGTGTATACAGTAGCTTCTATATGTCAAACCATAGGTCCATTGCCTTCTCTCTGAGCCATGCAAGCTTGCCAACAAGCTGCCTGAACCACCAGAGCAAGCCTCATGTGTATCACCACCCCAGTGTCTGAACTGGACCTGATCTTCAAATATAGAAGGCAGGGTTTTCACATTATGATTTATAACTGTTTCCGACAGAGCTATCCAACATTAGAATACTTAATCAGCCAGTCAAGGAAGCAAGAGCACGGATCTAAAGTTGTTTCTAGTGAATGGCCAGCTACTAGTGGCTGTTAAATAGGTCAGATGCTAGTGTGTGCTCATATCTCCAAAGCTATTCCTCAATCCTGGGACAAGGCCCTCTGCCAGGATTGGGTCCCTCATAACCTGCTACTGCTAACTTTCTGCTGAATGTGTATGTATGTATGTATGTATGTATGTATGTATGTATGTTATGTATGTTATGTATCAGTTTACAAATCTTCACAAAGAATGCCATATACCTAAGTATTGGAAACCAGAAGTTAAGTTCTTTATCTAGGCAATACTTTAAACAATAATTACCAGGCATTATCATAGTAATTATGTCAAAGTGTCTAATCCTAATAATTACTATGACAAGTACAATGTTTCAAATTTCAAGGCTAAAAGGTGACCTGGAGTGTGCAGGGTACAAGAAATGAGGGAACGGTATTCTGATGTTTCACCTTTTCCATGGGCACTTATGGGGCAAGGCCACCTCAGGTTAGCTAATTTAAATGGATTATCTATATATCTATAAAACAGAAGTGTGGGTTTGTGCGTATGTGCCCTATATGCTCCTCGACCCCTCCACCAATCACGCCCAAACTTCGCATACAGGTACTTTACCCTCCTGAGACGAGCACTAGGGAGGGTCATGAACGCTTTCGGGGGGGGTCTGCACCCCTGAAAAAGGGTGCAAAGTGGAGACCCCCACCATCACATTGGCAAACCTTTACTGCATATGCGCCGCCTGTGCCACATACGCACCACAGGCCTTCCAGCCAGCTCTGAAGCCGGCGGCCATTAGGAGGAGGCAGCGGCAGGACGAGGTTTGCCCAGCCACAGCCAGCGGGACCTGCGACGGGGGAGGGAGCACTGGGGGCACCGGGAGCATCTGCGGACATGACTGCCCACCTAACAACGGCCACCACGATGAGGCAGCAGCCAAACGAGGTTGGCCCACCCACAGCCACGAGGTTAGGCTGGCCACGCCCGACCAGCGATGGGGGAAGGAGTGCCGCGGCCACTGGAACCAACCCCGGACAAAGCCGAGTACCAAGCTAGTTATTTATATTGGCTTGTTCTTTTCTGAACATAAACTGTCTCAAGTCCTTTGTTAAATTGAGTGATGTATAACTAATTCACAGATAGCCAGATTTTCTAAGCGCAGTGATGTATTTTCTCAGATAATATGGCTAACTTTGCCAGCTGCAGCTGTCAACCCTCCCTGGTAAATCGGACAGGTAACACAACTATATGAACTAGTTCTTGTTGTAAGGCTATATTAATGCAATCTTGCAAGTATGAAGGCACAAACCTCTCACTGCCACTTTTAAGCGCCTGATCAGCTAAAGTGATCCTTCCTAAGTTTCTTTCTCTGACTATTAATCTATTAGGGGCTTCTCCCTCTTTTATCTGATAGTTTCCTAGTCGGTATCTCGTCCCCTTGTCCCCCATGGTTATTTACACATTCTATTACAGCAGCACAATCTCAGGGAGAAAAAAAAACATGTTTGGTTTAAGATGTTGCCTAAAGGTTTGATGTGCTTGCTCCTGCATGCTCAAGATAATCTTTCCAAGTGCTGCACAACCCTAATAATAATAATTTGGAGGTATTATTAGTATGTTTGATCTTAAAAATATTTCATTGGGGTTTTGGCATTATTCCACGTGTTTAAGATTTAAGCGTTGGAAGTTTATCTGATAAATTATAAATGAATTAAAATATATTTAGGACAAATCATTTTACTATGTGAAAATAGTGAAATAACATCATCACAAATCCTCCAGCTAGAATTCCTACTACTTTATATGGTATCGGTCTGAAGCAAGACCAGCCCTAGGGATTAACAGATAATTTGAAAAATATGAATTAACAACTTAGAATCTATTCCATTCTATTCCAAAATAAACATTTTGAATATTAAATAATGTAAAAGACCATTTAATAATTTTAACCTTAAAAATGTGATTCAATTGAATTCAGTTTGCATAGACATAGCCACCAAAGGACCCACTTCCAATAACTGATACTACTGACATCCCTAAGGGGCTGGAATCTTGTGCACTCTTTCATTTACCTCCTCAAGAGACAATCTTAAATGATACAAATATTTTTTTATAAAACTTACGTGTTTCAAATCATTTTTGAATTGTTTCATTTCATAGCCTCTGGAAATCTTGGGTGTAATCAGAACGGCCCCGTGCATGTGACTGACTAAAGATGTAATGGTTCGACGTCCCACTCCACTCTGCCCTGCTAACAGAAGTGAACCTCCAGGAAAGCTCAACACTCTATCAATTCTAGACACATAATCGAAGACTTCTGTGAAAAGTAAAATCTCTATTTCATGGTTATCTCGCCCATAATGAATAATGCCCTAAGGAGGGGGGGGGAAAAGGTTAGTCAATACACGGAAGTGAAATAATGAAATGAAGCAATATAGAACACTTTAGAAAATATTGTTCTTGGAACTGTATTTCTGTGAGGTATATAAAACGTTGAGACAATCTAGTCAAAAATAGAACATTATGAAAATCTTTCATGTCCTCTTCATTCATTTGTCTTTTGCGCGTCTGAGTTAGTGTTGTCTCTTGGCAACTGCCTGGACTGGTCCCTGCAGTTTTCATATCCTACAGCTCATTAATTCATTTTTCAAGAAAGTAAAATGAAGCAATGTAGAAATGATTGTGTTTTAAAATGTTTACATTCCTGCTTGGCTTGCTAAATCTTGAGAAAAATTTATCCAAATGGGAAATTACCTAAATCTGTTCACATTCTACTGCTCATTAATTCATTCTTTTGACAATTCCCATAATCTTTATTCAGGAAGCAATTTTTAAAAAGCTAGAATATGGTAAGGTAATGAGATTTGGTGGCTCAATAGAAATGCTTTTGAAAAAGGACATTGATTGCATTGCTATTTTAATGCTTGGGTTATTTCTGGTGCTCCCTTAGGGCTCTTCCACCCAGTCTGCTTACTCTGCCATGAAGGCACTCCACTTACTGCTTGCTGAGGACACTTTCTCCTAAAAGAGACTCTTGCTTCATAGGCAGCCAACTGCTGAAGTAGGCTAAAGCTGTTGAGGGAGATACTGGCATGAAAATAGCACTTTTGGCTGGGAAAATAAAAAAAGATCCCCATCTGAACAATTCAAGGTACGCAGAGGAGGTGTTTGCATTGATATAATCAAAGCTCACAATCTCCTTCACTACAATTGGCCTGACAGACCTGCTATGAGTTTGTTCCTTCTGATCCAGTCCCTAAGTTCACTGCCTGTTCTGCGCTGCTGTTTTAGCTGTTTTTAACTGGGTTAGTGGACAGTTGTCCTAGAGAATGCAAACCTCTGAACTTGACTACCTTGTTCTCTGCTTAACACATGCATCTGGAAAGTGTCATGGAAAGAACTAGCAGTAATGGAAAGGGGCAGTAAAATTAGCAGTCCTGTATGCATCACATCAGATGGCACTCATGTCAGAGGCACCAACGCACTTCCAGTTTGAAAGGATTAGCCGGTGACATCACCGTTGCCTGGGAGACACCCAATTGGGGGGTCCTTTCATGTCCCCGCCAGGAGCTGGACCAAAGGACGGTAGCTCACCCTGACCCATGGCAGCACTTGGGTCTCGAACGCAAGCTTGCTGCTTGCCAAGCCAGCGTCCTAACCACGCAAGCCACCGTACTCTCCTGTATGCATATATTCTATATATTCCATGAATGTTCATAGCCTCCTCATAGCAGTATAATCTTAATATTCAGAACATGACTTGTCATTCTAGAAAGTCACCCTTTGAAAAAATAATCCCCTTGTTGTTATGAAGACACTTTTGAAATATGCAGACAAATGTGAAAACCACTGAATTCCCAGAGATCAGAATTCTACTGAGTCTTATGCCCTATATCTGAAGTAAAAATCTCTGAAAATGCCCTCTTCAAGTATATATGTGCTTATGTGTACATGTGTGTGTGTGTGTGTGTTTTAACATACCTTCCTAATAATATCTTTTAAGTCTGTTGAGTTAAGTTTGCCAAGTGGCCTCCCATGAGGTGGCAGGGTCTGTCCTGGAGCCATGATGGTTCCTAATTCATGGTGAGCTCCCCATGTCACATAAAAGGTATCTGTGTAAATACAATGTAAGTGGAATTATACCTCACATTCTGAAATAACCCTGATTGAAAAAGAGGAAAACAACTCTACAGTATTTTATTTTACCTGTCATGTTCTCCAAAATATCAGATCCCCAATCTCCTTGAAATACTTTCATTAAAATATTATCAAATACATGAACTTCTTTAGCACCAACAATTTTGTCACGGAAAAGCCGTTTTGCTTCATATGCAACAATTTCCAAGACGGTATCTACCGAGTGTGTAAATCCCGCTGTGAAGTACACATTAACAATATGGCATTATAAATTATAGTATTCAAATTCTGAAATTCTGTACTACAATTTAAAGACATAAACAAAAAAGGATGTCACATACCAGAAGACAACCATGAAAAGGCAGCAGAGAAAAACATATCCAAGAATGAAATATCAGAGTCATTTTATTTTTAAGAATATACAATTCCATTTACTTTTTTAATGAATAATTCATACAAAATCCAAGAGAAATATATTTTTATTTAGGTCAGTGCTGGTTAATTATTTAAGAAAACTTGCCACTTAGTCTTTCGGTAAGCAGGAATGCAAAACAATTTAACATGAAGAACTACTGTATTCAGAATGGATTCAAGGTACATTTGTTGGTCATAAGATCAAAGCAGTTAAATCTATTATGTCTGCTCATCCCCAACCGATCCTGACAAACTGTTTAGAGCCCAAAATGCCATTATGTTTAGGGAATAAAGAAGAATAAAAAAATTACTGCAAGTTATCATTAATCAAAATTGCTAATTTTTAATACACTAGAGAAAGCTCATTATTATAACCACAAACACAGATATTATGGAATAGATTAGAATTGTATTTATGATTAATAATTCTGTTTCCTGAAATCAAACATGACCACTGCTGCTTCCTATATTGCAAAGACAGTACCAGTCATGATATGGTGCAATAAGGAAGTATTTATTAGATTTATACTGTTTTATCTTCAGAAACTCAAAACGGCATACATGCTCTTATTTTCCACATAAATAGCAATAGCAATAGCATTAGACTTATATACCGCTTATCAGCTCTAAGCGGTTTACAGAATCAGCATATTTCCCCCAACAATCTAGGTTCTCATTTTACCGACCTCAGAAGAATGGAAGGCTGAGTCAACCCAGAGCCTGGTGGGATTCAATCAGCCAAACTGCTGATCAGCAAGTCTGCAGAGTAGTCTGCAGTACTGCGTTCTAACCACTGAGCCACCACAGCTCCTTGAAAGACATGCTATCTGAAGTGGATCTGAATCCAACAACTATCTTTAGCTCCCAAGTTAGCCGATGTGGAGGGCAGATTAGGATCGCATTGCCTGAGCTAACCAATCACTTTGTCACTCTAGAGGGGATGTGGTAGAAAGGGCCAGGGACACAGACCTATCATACTTCCAGAAAGGAAGGCAAAACAGGGTCATTATACCTACAAGTGACCTCCCTAAATCAGCCAAGACAAAGAACTCCTTGAGAGTAAAAGGTCATTTAAAAGCAAAGCTAATTTGCTTGGCGGAAGGCTGGCAGTCAGCTCAAGACGTCACACAACCCAACTTATATTCAAGGCTGAAACTTCTTGATTTTTCCTTGCTTCCAACACATGTTGGTATTCATTTTGGATACTGTCTCAAGCTCGTGCTCTAGACGTTGCTCATCTCTTTCCGTCAATCTCCCAATCTGGAACCTTGTTGGGTCTACTAAACAATGGATGGAAACGAATCAAGGGGAGAAGCAACCTGGAATTAAGGAGAAACTTCCTAACGGTGAGGACAATCAACCAGTGGAACAACTTGGCTTCTGAAGTTGTGGGTGCTCCATCACAGGAGCAGGGGGTTGGACTAGAAGACCTCCAAGATCCCTTCCAGCGCTATTCGATTTTACTTGGATAATTGTGTGTTTACACTGAACCAGTCAACAAGCAAACAGGACATTAAGTACTCCATAATCTACAATTGCTAAAAGTAATAAACAAACATTTATTTTTATTTATTAAATCTGTATGCCCTCCATCTCTCTACCAAGCAACTCTGGAGGGCTATCTAACATCTAATATATCTAAACCACAAGTGGTCCTCAACTTACGACAATTCATTTAGTGACCGTTCAAAGTTACAAGTGCACTGAAAAAAGTGACTTACGACCGTTTTTCACACTTACAACTGTTAATAGTATGCCCATGGTCACTTGGTCAAAATTCAGATGCTTGGCAACTGACTCGCATTTATGAGGGTCCCAGGGTCACATAATCCCCTTTTGCGACCTTCTGATAAGCAAAGTCAAGGGGGAAGCCAGATTCACTTAACGACCGGGTGACTAACTTAACAACTGCTGTGATTCACTTAACAACTGCGGCGAGAAAGGTCGTAAAACAGGGTCACTTAAGAAAGGTTTCACTTAGCAACATTAATTTGGAGCTCCATTGTGGTCATAACTTGAAGACTATCTGTATTAAGCCAGTCATGCTTCAGGCAGTATAGGGGCTATTGACGTTGATCCCCAATGTAGCTTGCTTAGTTCTTAAATTCTATGGACTGATCGAAAAGCATCTTCAGAACTTATGACAATTTGGAGATGCTTTTCCGACAGAGTTTTCTCCGCTTGTACATGAAATAAAAAGGCTGCCTTTTCATGCTCTGGTTGTTTCTTTGACAGAGGAAATTGTTGGCTTTTATTATTACAGCCTTGCACAATTACCAAGTTCAAATTTACTTACTCAGCTGTAGTTTTACAACTAAATAAACCTCTGGCGACATCGAACTATTTAATTGGTCCCTTAAAAATAGAGCAGGTAATATTTCTCAGGAATAAGCTCAATGCTCGGTGACTTTTTGGATGTTCTCCTGGCGGAATTAGGGAAATTGTTTGCCACAGATGATTTCTGAGATGTTTTTTTTTGAGTTCCCAATCTAATCTGCTATTTTGGATTTCTTATAGTCTCTCATCCAAAAAAAAAAAAAACCTTAGGTGATTCAAGCTGAGCTTCACAAGTCCAAAAAAAACCACCGGGTGTCAGCAAAGAGCCGAGAATTTTGTTTTTCTCTGCTGCCACCTAGTGTCAATCTGTGTTTTTTCAGCTTTGGGATGGCTGTCTGAACTATTGAGGTTCAACCCGACTTTACTTTTCAAGGTTTTATTAGAGCCTTTCCTAAACACTGAAACTAATGACTCAGATACGTGGACCCTGGAAATAAAAGTCCTCACTATCGATCCTTTTGAACAATAAACGAGTTGATTTAAGAAATTTCTTTTTAAAAAGTGGCAAGCGAAAGAAAGAAAAAAACCCGCTACAGGATTTATTGCAGGCCAGCTGCCTTATCAGAGGATATGGACCAGGCCTTTGGAAACCCACACATCAAGTTGTCAAAAAGGCAAGTGAGACAATCAACTATCCCAAGATTGCCGGACATCCAGCTCAATTACTAGTGGGAAATTTGACCGATCCCACCGGTTCCTTTTCTGAAGCTTTTGAAGAAGAAAGAAGGAACCCCTGACTAAAAGAGAGGAATTGGCCATGGACTGAAGATCTCAGGTTTTTATAAGTTGGATAAATAAATCAAATCCTCAGGAAAATAAACACATCACACTGGCCTTCAAGACAACTCGGATGGGAAAGGTGCAAGAGAAGTCAGTCGTGTATCTCGGACTTCCATAAATAAAAGTTAACAAAGCAAAGGGGATTTGCTAATAAAATAAATAAATAAACATCTCCATTCAATTAATTGGAATAGACTCAACACTAAGTCAACACTATCAGGATGCCTTATGTCTAGGTGCATAAGGGACCTAGACTTCACGGCAAAATGTGTAAGAACACTCTACATGGACCACCAATTGAACATCAACAAGGAGTATGCAATGGCAATGCCCACTCCAACTGCACTAATACAACTATGGTACAGTGGAACCTCGGTTCACAAACGCTTCTGTTCGCAACCAAATCGGTTCACAACCAAAAAATCA
>JANHJO010004397.1:7673-17722 GCA_032468235.1 Pseudoxyrhopus heterurus
TAATCTAATCTAATCTAATCTAATCTAATCTAATCTAATCTAATCTAATCTAATCTAATCTAATCTAATCTAATCTGCCAAAGCCCCATCCATTTTGTATTTGTATTGCAATATAAACAAAAAAGAGTGGGCTTTAACCACATGGTAACCCTTTAGCCCTTTAATCCTTTCCTGTTCACTTTCCAAAACCCATCTGTGTACTATAATTTCTTTCTTCAATATGGGAATATGATCCAAAAGTTTATGCAATAATAAATGTGTTTTTCCCCAAATACCTCACAGTTCTTTAGTTTTAGTAATTGGTTTAAGATGCTGGTTATCCCGTTTAAAACCCTACCTGGCACAAGACCACCTCCTCCTGAGATTGGAGTTGATGAGCATGCTCCAGGACCCTTCCCTGAAAACATTGCCTTCCATTGGAACCTAGCAAGTGTGCCTTTTCTGTGCCTGTTCCTACCTTATAAGATACAGTCTCTCCAGAAATCCAGCAAGCCTCCAGCCTCTTTGCTTTCTGGAAGACCATTAAAACCTGGCTCTTTACTCAGGTGTTGTGCTAGATAGTGTAGCCTGTGGAGAGTTGTTAGGGCAGTCTGGGAGATTGATTGAGGCACAGGGATTTTAGTTGTTTATAGTTTTGATAGTTTTATTGCTTTGAGCTTTTCAGGATCTTAAACAAAGTCCCACCAACAATAGATCAGGAGGTGAGGGAATCTTCTCTGTTGGAACTGGGTGGCCCTCCGTTGAGGATGTTGTAGTCGTTGATTCCTGTGGATTTATTCTGCAGGGAGTTGGATTAGATGCTCCTGAAGGTCCCTTCCCCCCTTCATCTTCAATGATTCAGTGATCACCTGCTTCATGATACTTCAGAGCGATACTACCTGTGAAGCAACCTTTTGTGCTGCTAAGGATTGCCCATCTTCCTCTATGAAATTGCACAAGAGCTGGAATTAAGAGAAGGTAAGTGTGGGAGCATCTGTTCCTTCCAGTCCCTGCTGGGGGATTCTTACTTAGAGCCAATTGACTGCACATAGAGAACTACAAAAGATAATGCTGCTCATTAGGAAAATCATCAAGCAATCAATTTGGTCAGACATTTCTCCAGGCAGTTACATCTGACATTACTCCTCCACTTTTACTCATGCAACTCCTGACCTTTCTGAGATTTTACTGCCTCTTTCTTCAGCTGGCATGACAGCCACACAAAAAACAGTGACACCGACTTTCAGCAGTTAATGACCATTTTAACAATCACAGTTGACTACCCACAGGAACTTTTCTCAAAATTTTATAATTGTATTTGTTATACAAATGACATCGGCAAGGAAGTTCAAAACAAGGCAGATAATTATCCTGCACAGCTCTTAGTAGTACAAAGCCCAGGGACTATAAGGACACTACTTAGAAGGACTAGGAGTGACATGGTAGCAGTCTTCCAATATTTGAGGGGTTATCACAGAGAATAAAGGGTCAACTTATTCTTCAAAGCACCTGAGGGAAGGACAAAAAGTAACAGATGGAAGCTTATCAAAGAGAGATCCAACGCAGAATTAATGAGAAATTTCCCATCAACGAGAACAATTAATCAATGGAACTCCTTGCCTCCAGAAATTGTGGGTGCTCCATCAATGAGGTTTTTAAGAAGAGTTCGACAGCCGTTTGTCCAAAATGGTATAGGATCTCCTCAGTGGTGGGTTTCAAATTTTTTTCCTACCGGTTCGGAGAGCTCGCTTCTGTATCAACACTGGTGAGCTGTGCAGGCACCGCCTAACGTGCGCGCGTGCCAAACACGCGCAGGGCTCAGAGATTTCCCTCTGTATCAATGTTGGTGAGCTGTGCTGTTTTTTTAACTCAGCTGAGGCACGGCAATCCGCTCTCTGCGCGAATCAGCTGAGCTAATAAACAACAGAATATAGGAGAAGAGCGAGCGGGGGTGGGTGGGCAGGGCCAGCCAGAGGCGGTATTTGCCGGTTCTCTGAACCAGTCAAAATTTTCCCTACCGATCTGCCAGAACAGGTCAGAACCAGCTGAATACCACCCTTGGGTGTCCTGCTTGAGCAGCGGGTTTATTTATTTATTTTATTTTTAGAAAATTTATATGCCGCCCAATCCCGGAGGACTCAGGGTGGACTGGAAGACCTCCAAAATCACTTCCAACTCTGTTATTCTGAATTCTGTTTGGTTCTGCGTCCATCTCTGTTTCCTTCTTCAATTATCTCTCAGTCCCTTGAATATATATTTCTATAATGTAACACTCTCATTCTTTTTAAAGTGCCAAGTACATGAATGTCATAGCTATAACACTAATCGTAATAATAGCAAGAGTATTGCTATGGTAAGGGCGACTGATGTGTCTCAGTAAGCAAAGTGCCTTCTCAAGACAGAACAGTTGCCATGTGCTCAACCCTGATGATACAATGTCGTTGTTGGAGGGGATAAGGATGATGATGCATTTATATTCGCATCCTTCTTCCTGGAGTTCTAGGCAATACCCACATTCCTTCCAATTTGTCCTAACATCTATCCTAAGAAGTAGATTAGCCTGAGAGATAATAACTGGACCGATCATTCACAGTTAGAGACTCAAACTTGGGTCTCCCCAGACCGCTTAACATTCTGTTCACTGCAGCAAGCTAGCTATCAATGCATGGGCTCCATAGCTACAATGTCAAAGTTAGGTACCGACTGCTTCAAAAATGCTAATGAAAATGATTTCTCCCATCTTCTTATTTCATTATGAAACAGAATCCCTTGTCATTTGCCCATGTTGGTTTGTGGTTCTTACTCAGTGGAGCTTGCGGAGAGGACATCTATTTGGCAAGCTCTACAAGAAGATTAACAGATTAACATAACCCCTCTCCACTATCTTTGCTTAAGAATACAACGATCTACCTGTTTCAATTGTCACTGTAGAACTTGGCATCTAGATACCAAGACTTGCTCACTATCTTTGCCACCTTCTTTTGATGATACCAACGTCACAAGATGTCTACACTAGTCATTTGGGCCACTTTCTTGAATGTGTTCTGTAAAAACATGGAACGTTTTTGTATCCCAGGGCAGGCCTTCACCCATTTTTCGGAAACTGAGTGCCATGACATGGATGGAACAATATCATAAATAATGCAAAGCATATATGTTTCGGGAGTGTTGTTTTCCCCCCCTCCTTTTAAAAATGTCGGTTCTACAATGGTTTTGGTTTTACAATGCAGTTTTAGCTTCTTTTCCTATCTCAAAGTGTCAGGAAATTATGTGAACATTTTTTGATTGTGCTGGATGGGAGCAACTTTAAGAGTGGCAAAAAGAGGCTGGAAGGAAATATGTGGACTCGGGGCGGCACGTTGCCCACCTTTGCACTAGAGACAAGGAAATGGGACTTTTCCCTCCCTGAACTAAAACAGCCTGGGACGGGTGCAACTCCACTACAATTCGACATACGAGTGATACTCCTGGTGAATTCAAAATCCTAAAAGAAACATGGAAGGAAAACGCGATGTGGATCTAATTAGCAAAATGGTTCTAAAACTCTGTTGGAAGATCAGGTTGGGTGAAGAACATACCTATTAGGAATGTATTTCTTAGATTTAATCCTAGTATCTTCAGGAGATGAAAGGAGTGTCCCTTCCCACAACAATTCTATAATAAGGTTAGCTAAGAGAGGAGGATTGGGCCAAAGCCATTTAGTGTAGAAGAAGAGCAGGCAGAGCTGGGGGTGGTGGTGGAGTTAAGAGTGTCATCAGTTTAGAGTTGTTGTGTTCCCACAAGTGCCCCAAATCCAACTCCACCTAAATTCTGTTGACCTTTGCCTGGTATCAATTTAGTGTTGAACTTTACTTAACTGTATTCTTGTGTATAGGTTTGAATAAATCTTCTATGCTATAATCTTACGGATGGTTATGATTCTTTGTGACTGACATCTAGTGAAGTCCATGGCTCAGGGTAAACTTGCATCTACATCTCCTCAAATTTGGCACCATTCTGCTGTGCAGGCTCCCCATTGTGGTTCACTATAGACCTCAATTATTGTATTGTTTGCATTATTGTGGCAAAAATTTGGCAGATCATAATTTTTTTTTAATGAAATGGATTTTCTTTCAAAGACCTGTGAAAAGAATACAACGAATTCCTTAACTGCTTTCCCAGCATACAAAGCTTTTCTATGCAATGTTCTTAAAAGTACATAATTTTTAGTGTAAAATCTACAAAGCTTTTAAGGCTCAAATTTCCCTAGAACCTTTTCTTTAATGAAAATTGCCCATATAAAGGCTTTTTAAAAACATTTAGATGAATGTACCTTTTGACCATTGTTTTCTGTCAACTGGCATTTCAAAGCATATTAGCCCTAATCTAGATATAATACAAGACAAATATGCCTTGATAGACCTATTCTTTTGCCTTTGAAAACTTTCCAAGTCTGTGGTCATCATCATGTTTAGTAATAATACTGTAAATTCTTTTTGCTGTTTTGAATTTTTCAAGTCATTCTCCTTATCCATCAGATAATTAGCAATAAGTAAGGTGGATTTATAAACCAGAAAGAAGACAGATTAATATGGTAGTTAAAATATTGGATCTGGATTAGGAAGATTTCAGCTATGGAAAATTCCTAAGTGACTGTGGGTCTGTCACTCTCAGTCAAACTTCCATCATAGTTATTTTATTGTTGGTGTCAGAATAAAAGAACGACATCAACAGAAAAACAGGAAGTAAAGTTGTACTAAACTAGGAAGGCTGCGGATACATAATGGGGTATTGTCAGCTGTTCAAGATAGACCAGACTTGAAATGAATACTAAATGAATACTAAAACTACTATTATTATACGAGCCGTGGTGGCACAATGGTTAGAATGCAGTATTGCAGGCTAATTCAGCTTACTGCCAAGAGTTTGATCAAAGTTGACTCAGACTTCCATCCTTCTGAGGCTGGTAAAATGAGGACCCAGATTGTTGGGGGCAATATGCTGACTCTGTAAACCTGTCATGCCCCCATTGGAGTCTGAATCTACGGGGGAAGATGAGCTGGAACAAGAGCCGAGAGAGATCGAGAGGGCAGCTCCGTTGGCTTTGGAGGAAACTGGGGAAGGGCAGAACCAGTCTGGGCAGAACTTGTCAGGATTAGAAAAGGAGGAGCAGGAGAGACAATGCTCAGGTGACAAACAAGGATCGCCCCCTCCGGATCCTAGAGCACAGAGAGAAGAGAGAAGGCGAGATCAACGCAGACTGAGCTGGCTACGAGGGAGTGCCCCGCCCCCCTTTACAAAGCACACCTGGGGACTAAGATGTAAGAAGGTGCTGGTGGGAGAGGCATTTGTTGGGAACAAACATTGCATTTGTGGACCCTCGTGTGCACTTGCCAATGCCTGGAGATTACTGTGCTCTGTCTTGTGGGGCTTGCCCGGTTTGCCTACTTTGCTGAACTTCTTGCTCTGGTTACTGTTTGGCTAACCTGGCTTACTGGACTGCTGGCCCTGGTTACTGTTTGGCTAACCTGGTTTACTGGACTACTTGCAGCCAGAGGTTGCTGAAGGTGCATGTGAGAGCTTTGTTCCAGGACTTGTAGTAAACGTGGGGACGTTTGGGGGCAAAGTTGGAGCAATAAGGGGGAGTTAGACCTGTTCTCTGGCTGTGTTGCTTTCGTGCCACACCCTGGTCATCACAAAACCACTTAGAGAGGAGTGTAAACCACTAGGAAACGGTATATAAGTCTAAGTGCTATTGCTGTAGGGTTAAAGTAACAGAATTTTGCAAGTCTGAAAGAACTAGAGAGGGTCAACTCTGAGATGTTTTCTCAATTTACATTTCTGCTTTGGACTTAGGTATCTTTTACCTCACTGTTGTCCTGGTTGTGACTCTTCCTTCTGTTCCTCAAGATTATTCTCATGCATGCAAAAAGTCCCCACATTTATCCTCTAGAACAGAGTTGGGGAACTATGGCCTCTTCCTGAGCCAGCATGGCTGAGTCAGAAATACTGGGAGCTGAAGTCCACAAGTCATAAAAGGGCCATAGTTCTCCACCCCTGCTCTAGAACAACATAGGAACATAGTTGTCTACTGTATCAGTCTGGGTTCACACAACATACAAGTGTCATAAAAAATAAACAAGGTGAACAGTACAAATTATATTGCAAATGCTTCTCAAAGATCTTTTCTTGACTGCGATAAGCATATTATATTGTCTGATTACTGCAACATAATAAAATTTGTAGTGTTCACCTTGGGTTTTTTTTTTTGTGGTTTTAGTATGTTGTGTGAACCCAGACAGGGTTTGTTTGTTTATTGTTCAATGCATTACACACTGTTGTGTGAATGCATCAAGATGGACCTTTGATCCAGCTTTATCTAATTCATTGTCTACAAAGACTGGCAGTGGCTTTCCTTCCCAGCCTCACTGGAGATACTAAGAATCTAAAATGAGACTTTCTGAGTCCTTGTTTAATGACAATTGGGACTGGCAACCAGTCGTTAAATAAAGTAGTCACTGTGCATATTACCTTACTTTAGCTTTATTTACTTCACAAATCTGTGTAGATCATAAAAATCATAAACGTGAGGATTAGTCATAAAGTTACTTTTTCATCATTGTTGTAACTGCAAACAGTTGTTAAATAAGGCAATTGTTAAACAAGGACTACCTATATCTTCTGCCATGGAACTATAATTCTAAGGAATTCCAGGAATCTGAGAGCAGGGAGATGATGCTACAGGGGGAATATCAGTCTTTGAAGGATTATATTTTCATTTCTACATGTCACCAATGTACACGATCCTTTGTAGAATAATAAAAGGTCCCTGCCTGCCCTGTTTTATGTCCATGGAATGAAAAGGGCAGGAGGGAAAATTCAGAACTGAGTCCAACAAAACCTTTGTTATAGAGGACATGAATCTAAATATCATATAGATCTGAAGGAAAAGGGAAAAGAGGGACCATTTAGAACTTGGATAGAAGTGCTTCAGTTTAACAAAAGGCATTGATTGATTGATTGATTGATTGATTGATTGACTGATTAGCCTTTGGGCCATATCAAAGTGCAGAGTTCCAGAAACAAATTATTACTGAAATTTGATAAAAGCAATTTAAAATGGAATTGGATAAAATACAATTTAAAATAAAATTGAAATAAAATACAGTTTAAAATGAAAATGGAATAAAATACAATCTAAGATGAAAATGGAATAAAATACAATAATCTAAGATATAAAATATAATAAAATTATATTTTGGTGCCACCCCTACGATCTACTCCAATCAGTCCCGCATATGCAGATCTCAACCGAACCATTTTGCTTAAGTACTGTGCTGTATTAAATGTTATTTTCAGATGCTGACCGCACATATGGTAAGTTGTTTTGATATGGGATTGAGCTGAGAAAAGCGTAGAAGTTTTAGAACAGGGGTGTCAAATTCGTGGCCCGCAGGCTGGATGCGTCACACACTGGCCACACTCCTGCCCGGTTTAGCAAAGGGGAAAAAAGTTGCGATATGTCACGTGACGCCGTGACGACACGAGTTTGACATCTGTGTTTTAGAAGATACCATAAGAATCAGGAACCTGTGCTGAATTTGCTCTTTAGCATTTTATGAATCCGGCTTTTCACCAGGATCACATCTACAATCTTCTTGCCAGCTGCAAATCTCCAACTTTTCCGCTCTAAGCCTAATCAAGGCTGCTTAGTGGCAAATTATGACTTAAAGCTCTTTTATGGAGATTTAGGGTGATTTAGTTATTTTTAAAAACTCCAGACAAGCAATGCAAAATTTTTAAGCCAGTGGCCAGGGAGCTAAGTGGGCACATTCCATGTTGCTCAGCTATGAAGATGGTTTTTTTTTCTATGATGGTTAAGCCTTGCAACTCAGCTTGCCGTTAAATTCCTGCAAGACATCCTACAACAGACTTTTTGAAAGAGGCTACTGCTCCCAAATGTAGCAGAGTAAACAAATCTTTTGGATCATTTGGAAAGCCATATGATCAGTGGTGGGATTCAAATTTTTTTACTATCAGTTCTGTGGGCGTGGCTTGGTGGACATGGCTATGCAGTCGGCCAATCAGAGGTGGTATTTGCCGTGGTCAGCCAATCAGAGGTGGTATTTGCTGGTTCTCTGAATTATCGCTACTGGTTCTACGGAACCTGTCGGAACTGGCTGAATAGCACCTCTGCATACGATGGGCACATCTGCAAACTAGGTGCCATGTGAGGGATGCCTATTGATCAAATGGCAGCCAAGTTGAGCCCACTCAGACACAATCTCCTCCATCTTCCCATTTATCAGAAGATGAATGTGGTCCCAGAACATTCTCTTGCAAGCCATCAGAACTTTTATGGGGCCTTGTGGTTATATATAAGCACAATGCTTAGAGGCTGGTGTTGGCTTTGCAAAATGATAATTCTGAGTAGGTTTCTTTTATTAAAGGAAGCTTCGAAAACTGAGCTAAGACATGGAACCTGGTTAGCATTAAGATAATTGTCTGGGAGCAATGGGCACAATATCCCATTTGCCTGCTCTCGCAATAAATTGGAAAATAGTATGATAATGTTGAAAGTATCATGTAGTTGCCAGTAAGCTTCTAGCATAATGTAAGGTTTCATGATGTTGGAAGAAATGTCCTTCTGGGTTCTGCTCCAAGTGGGAAGAAAGACTCCAGAAACATGGTGACGGCTTGGAAAGATGGTTTATTGATGAACAGGACCACATGGCTTGAGTTCCTGAGCAGAAAAAAAGGGCGGAGCTGATGAGGGTCCCTTGGTTTTATACCCTCTGTTGAGCTTTGAACCTGCCCCCTGTACCTGTGGCCAGAAATATATACTGATTGGTTGCTGTCAGGGGTCATAGCCAGCACTGTGGGATGTTTGTCTCCCAAGCTTGGCTGAGCTCTGCTTTGTCTTTAAAAAGAAGGTTTTCTTTTGTAATGTAATGAAGGGGCTTTGGGGCATGGCTCTGCCTGAAGAAGGTAGATTTTTGTTATGCAGAATAAACTGGAGAATAGACTGGCTCAGATTCTTAATGGGCCGTTAGCAAAGGTGGGGGCTGAGTTTCCAGTGTACCTCAAAATATTTCCTAGGGGGAGGGGTGAGCTCTAACTTCCAACAGTAACACTGAGCAGTTGTTAAATGAATGCAAGCTGAGGCCTCCCTGTATGATGTACACTGGGCAGAACGGTATCAGAACGCAGCACGTGCAGTCGGAAATCGCTTTGGGCTATCATGACTAGACAAAATATAGATTTCCTTTTCAATCTATATTCTGAATTTAGGGATTAGCGGGATTTTCAGACTGAGGTGCAAAGATCATTTAATCTGCCTTAACTCAATTGATCAATACGGAAAGGGCAAGGCTACCAACCAGCTAACTGAGTCCTTGCTCTGAAAATCCAAAGCTTGAAAATTATTAGGAGATTCTGTTTAAAGGTTCAGCAAAAGGGTGATGCTTCTCCCTCATCTGAGGTACTCAGGCAGAGACCAGCTACAGATAGTCCTCGACATGCAATAATTCATTTAGTGACCGTTCAAAGTTACGCCATTGCTGAAAAAAGTGACTTATGACCATTTTTCACGCTTGTGCTTGTTGCAGCATCCCCATGGCCATATGATAAAAATGCAGACAGTTGGTAATCGGTTCATATTTATGACGGTTGCAGTGTCCCAGGATCATGTGATCCCCTTTTGCAATCTTCTGACAAGCAAAGTCAATGGGGAAACCAGATTCACTTAATAACCGTGTTACTAACTTAACAACTGCAGTGATTCACATAACAACTGTGGCAAGAAAGGTCATAAAATGGGGCAAAACTCAGTTAACAAACGTCTCTCTTAACCAAAATTTTGAGCTCAATTGTGGTCATCAGTTGAGAACTAACAACTGCAGTGCTTCACTTAACAACACCTAACAAAAAAGTTTGTAGAATCAGAATCAGAATCAGAATCCTTTATTGGCCAAGTGTGAATGGACACACAAGGAATTTGTCTTTGGTGCGTAGGCTCTCAGTAAACAAAAGAAGAAAAGAAAATAAGATAAAATAAGATACATTAATAAGATACAACTTGGTGATAGTCA
>JANHJO010004397.1:38673-51120 GCA_032468235.1 Pseudoxyrhopus heterurus
AGCCTCTTGCCCCCCAACAATCTGGGTTCTCATTTTACCGACCTCGGAAGGATGGAAGGCTGAGTCGACCTTGAGCCGGGTGGGATTTGAACTTGCTAAATTGCAGGCAGATGGCAGCTAATTACAAGCTTGGAAGAGAACAAAGTAAACTGGAGTGTCTTTAGCCTTCCTTGTTAGCTGCAGCCCTTCTGTGGGTGGCAGTTTCCCTCAGCTTGGCACAAAAATGCATTGGAACGCAACTCCCATCACCCTTGGAACACCACAATAATTAGAACGAAGAGTTTTATAGACTGAAACATCCAGAGGGCAGCAGATTAGAAGATATTGCTTGATATTCAGGCTCAAGCTCAGGGAAGAGCAGAAGGAAAAGAGGGAGTGGCTGCCACACTCCTCGCCCTGAGGAGACTCTTGCCTGCACTTGTATTTGCTGTGTAACAACAGGGATCAGGAGCAAAAACAGTGTCCTTACCAGATGAAGAAAGCAATATGTGGGTGGAGAAAGCTTCTATTACCACCTCCAAATATCTCCAGCTGCAACCAATGTTAAAAACAGCTGCAGGTGAGCAAGGCTATATCCCACTTTCTGCACTTTATTTCTGTGCATTTACACACACACACACACACAGGCACTGCTGCCATACAAGGTACTCTTGTGCATATTCAAATACTCTACCCCCACATGTATACTTCTGTACATAATTTTTAATATTCTAGCTGTACACAGACGTATTCATGTAAGTCAATTTGTTTACATGACAATATTAAACTCCTAGTTTCTACCTCTATTATACAACCATTGATAAAACAAGTCCCAAGTTTGAAAATATTCTGTGCCTTCTTCTTCTTTTATCTTCAATGTTAGTCTGTCCATTTATTTCTGCAGTCTAATATTTTTTCAATTATTTCTTCTTCTGTGGGTGTTCCCTCGTTTTTCCAGTGTTGCGCAAATGCAATTCCTGCTGCTGTCAAAACATGTAATATTAAATATGCATTCCCTTTATCATATTTCTCTTGTAATAGGCCTAATAAAAATAATTCTGGTTTATAATCTATATGCTGCTTTAACATTTTTTCTAACCACGTATGCATTTTCGTCTAATTTTTTTTTTGCTTTTGAACATGTCCACCACATGTGATAATATGTACCCAGAGTTTAATTACATTTCCAACATTTAGCAGACATGTTTTTAAACATTTTGGCTAATCTAGCCGGTGGTAAGCGCCACCTATAAAACATTTTCTATGTTTTCCTTATATGTAGTTGCCATCGTCAATTTATAGTTTCTTTCGCAGAGCTTTTGCCAATTATTGAATTCTATGGTATATCCAAACCCTAACCCTAACCCTAACCCTAACCCTAACCCATACTATCATTGTCTCTTTTACCTGTTCATCTTCCATTTTTAGGCTTAATGGAAAATTATATAATTTCTAAATTAACTTTTCATCCGCCGTTAACAGTATTTGATCAAATGTTTGCTCGTTATAAAAACCATAAGTCTTAACATCTTTCTCATATCTCACTTGCATTTGCATTTGTGGCCACCACGATAAATCAACATCCTATTTCTGTAATTCTTGTTTAGTTTTTAGTTTCCTTTCCACATTTAAGATCTCTTTATATGTTAAATTTTTCTCCAGGTTTACTAGACTTGAGTGAACAAATACTTCCATTGTTGAAAGCCATCCTGGTATTTCCATATAAATTTTTGCTTTCACTTTTTCCCATACTAAAAATAGAGCATTCCTTGCATAATGTCTTTGGAAGTAGCTATGAATTTTGTTCTTACCATACCATAAAAAAGTGTGCCATCCTAACTGGAGATCATGACCTTCTAAATACAATAATCTTCTATGTCTGAGAGTTATCCATTCTTTCACCCATGTTAATACACATGCTTGGTAATATAGCTCCCAGTCTGGTATCCCAAATCCACCATTGTTTTTGGATTCTTGTAATGTTTTCAGTCTTATTCTAGCTTTCTTTCCTTGCCAAATAAATTTCAAAATTGTTGTATTTAGCTCATCAAAATATTTTTTTCTCTATTTTTATAGGAATTGTTTGAAACAAAAAAAGTAGTTTCGTAGAATATTCATTTTTATAGTGGCTATTATTCTTTCTACCATTGATAATTGCAAATTTTTCAATTTTTCCAAATCCAGTTTTATTTGGTGTAGTAGCCTTCTATAGTTATCTTCTTTTATTGTTGCACATCTTGCTGTTAGATATATATTCCCAAATATTTAACTTCCTTGATGGTCTGTCTTTTTTGTCAGTTCATTTTTTTTTGTTTATCTGTAAGATTTTTAACTATTATTTTCATTTTTTTCTTTGTTTACTTTCAATCCTGCTACTTCCCCATACTCTTCTCTTCTTGTAATTAATTTGGGGCCAGTTTCTAATGTTTCTTCTAGGAAGATTATCAAATCATCCGCAAATACTTGTAATTTATATTTTTCTTTTTTTATTTCCATACCTTTTATTTCTACGTCTTGTCTAATATTCCTGTTTAACACTTCCAATGTTAATATAAATAGCAATGGGGATAATGGACATCCTTGTCTTGTGCCTTTTTCATACTAAAATTCTCTGTAAAGTCCCCATTGACTATTACTTTTGCTGTTTGTTTATAGTATATTGTCTTAATCATGTTTATAAATTTCTCTCCAAAGTCCATAAAATCTAACTGTTGCATCATAAATTGCCAATTTACATTGTCAAATGCTTTCTGCACGTCTAAAAAGATCAACGTCATTTGTTTTTCCGAATGTGTTTCATAATATTCCAATGTATCTAAGATAAACCTTACATTGTTTTTTATTTGTCTTTTTGGTAGGAATCCATTTTGGTTTGGATGATAAATTTATTTAAAAATCTTTTAGGTCTCTCTGCCATTATTGATGCAAATATTTTGTAATCCGCATTTAGTAATGATATTGGCCTATAGTTCTTTGTCAAATCTGTTTCTTCTTTTGGAATTAAGATAATGTTTGCTTCTGTCCAGGTATTTGGTATTTTGGCCTCTAACAGTACCTCATTACAAACATCTAACATTGACCGGCTTAAGGTATCTTGTAGATGTTTATAAACTTCTGCTGGTAATCCATCTGGTCCTGGAGTTTTATTATTTTTTTGCCTCTTTATTGCCTCTGTCAACTCCATCATCGTTATTTTTCATTTAACATATCTTTAATTTTCTCAGGCACTTTTGGTAGTTTAGCTCTTTCCGAGTATTGTATTATCTTTTCTTCCAAATTATTTCTTTATCATATATTTTTTCATAAAATTGAATTATTTTCTTTTTATCTCATTTTGAAACTGTAAGCTGTTCCCTTTCGCATTTTGTAGTTTACTTATCAGTTTCTTCTCTTTTCCATTTTTCAGTTTGTAGGCTAACCGTCTTCCTGGCTTATTAGCGTTTTCAAAGAAGTTTTGTTTTGCTCTTTTAATTTGTTGCGTCAATCCTTCCTTTTCTATTAAGTTCAGTTTATGTTTTACTATTTCCATTCGGTTTTTAAAAAAAAAATCTTTTCTGGATCTCTTTGGAATTCAATTTAAGTTTTTTTAAATTCTTCCCTTAATGTCATTTGATGTTGTTTTTCTTTCTTATTCTTTTTTGCTGTATAAGTTAGAGCTAATCCCTCAAATACTTTGGCCACCTCATGGAAAGGAAGGACTCACTAATGTTGGGAGCAATTGAGGGCGAAAGAAGAACGGGACGACAGAGAATGAGGTGGCTGGATGGAGTCACTGAAGCAGTCGGTGTGAGTTTAAATGGACTCCGGGGGATGGTAGAGGACAGGAAGGCCTGGAGGAACGTTGACTATGGGGTTGCGATGGGCCGGACACGACTTCGCAACTAACAACAACAACAACATAATAAAAATCAGTGTTGTTTTACTATTGATTAAATTAACTGTTTTTTTAGCCTTGTCGTATGCCACCTAGAGTCACTTGTTTGGCAGATGGGCAGCTACATAATTTGACAACTAACTAAATAGTTTTGACTATTGCAACACGCTCTACATGGGGCTGCCCTTGAAGAGCATTTGGAAGCTCCAGTTGGTGCAAAATGCAGTGGCCTGCATGGTTTTGTGCAGACCTCGGTGTGCACATATACAGTATCACCTCTCCTGTGGGAGCTGCATTGGTTGCTGATTTGCTTCCAGGTACAATTCAAGGTGCTGGTTGTCACCTTTAAAGCCCTTCATGGCTTGGGACCCGGTTATTTGAGGGACCGTCTCTTGCTGGTCACATCTACCTGGCCACAAGAGTGGGGAGGCAAGGAATGTTGCGGGTCCCATCCCCTAGGGAGATACACCTGGTGGGATCCAGAAGAAGGGCCTTCTCCATGATGGCTCCCTCTCTCTGGAACATCATTCCCTCAGATAACAGATTGGCCCTCACTTTAACACTCTTTTGGAAGGCGCTGAAGACCTGGTTCTGCCAGCGAGCCTGGGGAACCCAGAGCGGGATGGAGCCCATTAAATGGTTCATCTGATGTGTTGTCACCGGGGAGGGAGATGGGGGGTTATTTTATTATATTATTTTATTATATGATTCTCTCTTTTATTAGTTTTATTGTTTTTTATATGAGGTTTTTATATTCTTGTAAACCGCCTTGAGTCGCCATATGTGAGCAGGCGGCAATATAAATTTCTATAAATAAATAAATAAATAAATAAATAATAAATCTGATCCGGCCTGGGAAACTGTGAATGTTGCACTCACCTCTTGATAAGAGACGTGACTCTCTCTCCTCAGGTAGCGCTGAGGGAGATTTTGGAGAGAACATTGTTTTCCTGAGAAAGTCATCAGCATGGCTGAAAATGTGAAATGAAATTCAGTACATGGAATTGTTTGAAAGCTGATGCGTTTCAAGTCACAACTGCCTGGTAAGCGTAGATGCAGAGCCTTTTTTTTTTTTAATGCTAATAGTTGATAGGACTTCCACGAGGAGACCTCTTGCCAAGTAATTTCTTTCTGGTGAATAATTTTTCTCTCTGTATCAATTTTCTCAACTTGTTGCTTCCGCATGTTGCTTTCTTCACTTTCTTATTTGGGGTGTTTTTTATTTTTTGCTCTGGAAAGAGGTTAGTAATAGAATTTCCAATTTGCCTGTTGCTGTACAAAAAAAAAACCCAACCACGTCTCCATCTTAATGCACAGTTCCCAGGAGGGGCTATTGAAATGGATTATATACACACACTGTATACTTTAGTTTTTTTTTTTAAGGGCACACCAATTCAGAACCTTCTTTGCCTCCCCTCTGAAATGAAAGAAGAAGGAAAAAAAACCACCTGAGTTTAATGATATTAAGAATTGCTATCAACCGGATGGAAATTTGCTCACAATTAATTTAAAAAGCAACAACCTATAAAGTGAAATAATTAAAAGACCCTTGCTGTTTCGAGCATGTGCAAAGTGCCTTTTTGTTGCTAGTGAATAATTAGAGATGATTGCCAAAGCAATGAAGGAATGAAGGGAAAATATTGCTCTGCTTTCCCTCAGTTCTCTTATTCCATTTTTGCAGGCTTTTGTCCCTGTACCTCTCAGTGTAGCAATTAGAGTGTGTGAGCAAGCAAAGAGATTTTTTCCCCCCAAGGAGAGAATTAAATTGAACTCTAAATTTACAGAACCTTCATGCTGTTGAAATGGTAATGAATTAAGCTCTCACTGGCAGTTATATTGCAGAAGAAATAAGTACCAGTTAAAAGTATTTTTGAAGAAGCATACCTCAAGCTGGAAAGTGCTTCCAATCTGCATGCATTTAATCCCTCCATTTACACATTTCCTTATGTTATGCAGGTGCTAAAACTTCGATCTATTTGCCCATCTGAGAACAGAAATTCTGACCCATTTAGAGCTTTCGAACATTGCAAGAAAAACTATGATGAGAAAATATGAATATTTTAGATGGCAAAATATGACTAAATATGGCTAAATATGTCTAAAACATATGAAGAACGGTTGCAGGATTTGGGTATGTCTGGTCTAGAGAAAAGAATGACTAGGGGTGACATGATAGCAGCATTCCAATATTTGGGGGGCTGCCACAAAGAAGAGAGGGGTCAACCTATTTTCCAAAGCACCAAAAGACAAGACAAGAAACAATGGATGGAAACTAATCATGGAGAGAAGCAACTTGGAATTAAGGAGAAACTTCTTAACAGTGAGGACAATTAACCAGTGGAACAGCTTGCCTCCAGAAGTTGTGGGTGCTCCATCACTGGAGGCTTTGAAGAAGAGACTGGACAGCTACTTGTCTGAAATGGTATAGGGTAGAGGTGGGTTTCTACCGGTCACATTGGAGCCAAAAAACAGCTGAGGCGTGGCAGAGCTGAAAAACAGCTGATCCGCACTGCTGCTATAAGCTATACTGTGCAGGCGGGCCCAATTACTGATTTGCTATAGTATAGGGCCCAACTACCGGTAGCTAAATTTGACAAACGGTTCAGGTGAAACAGTAGCTAAATTTAACAAACGGTTCGCCCAAACTGGGGTGAACCGGTAGAAACCCACCCCTGGTATAGGGTCTCCTATTTGAGCAAGGGGTTGGACTAGAAGACCTCCAAGGTCCCTTCCAGCTCTATTCTGAATTTGAATTTGAAAATTATGTTTGGGTGCATGCAGGCTTATCTCTCCCTGTCCTGGAAGATTGGCCATTTTGACTGGGTGGATGATGGACTATGCCATTTGGGGCCTTCACAGGACAGGGTTAAAAAAAGTCAAAATGTCAAGGTGCAACTTACCTCCTTAACTTGTATTGCATATGCAATGCATACATACATATACACACATATATATACCGGCATATATGAAGACAGTTTTGATAATACAGTTTGTGGCTGCCATGTTAATTTTTCAATTTTCCTGTGGACACTCCTGTGTGCCACACCTGTGCAAAGAAACTGTCAGCTATTTGGTGGTTGATTCTCCAGTGTCCAAAGGAATGGTTGCATATAGCCAAAGTCAAAGTTTACATTCTTTCCCCCTTGTTACAATAAATTATAATTCATGATTGATAAGATAACCACTATTCATATTCAAAGGTAAATGAATAATTCAAATTCTACGGCAGCATCACCCAACCTGGTACTATTCGGTCAGATGTATTGGGTTCTGCTCCTCCATTATCCCCAGGTAGCTGAATATACACCTGGAGGAAGGGAGGCATGAATGACAAAACAGAGGAATATTTTTATCAGCACCATAGAAAAGTTATTGAACTTTAAAAGTAAAATGATGTTTCTTCAGTACTGTCCAATTTTACCCTTCCTCTCCACTGGGCATGATACTGAAGGTGAAACTTGAAACATAGGCCTTGAGAAAGCTTATACATGGGTAAGCATCTCTGAAGATCTCATGAGTGTGGAATTACAGGTAGCTAAAGGTAATCAGCAGCAGTTTGTCACTTCAGAGACCTCAACCTTGCCCTATGAATGATATGGTGCTCTGCATAGTCTTAATGACATGTTTCTTATGACTCCAGAGGGTTTGAGGTTTTATAGCACCCAAATCAGGCCTCACTGTTGAACTTTCATAAGTCCAAATAACACCTGAGGTAATAACTGCTTACACCTGTCTTTTCCTATTACTTCTCTTCAGGATTATTTAATATATTGTTTTGTTGCAGTGAGATTAGATGAAATTTATTAGTGTGGACAAAAGAAAAATAACCAGGGCCTCTCATATTTCCCTGGGTTTCATCATAACTTCAGAAAAACCTTGGATAAAAAGCCAGTGAACTTTATCCAAGTTAATGTAAGTGATGCATTTCTAACCTGAATAGTAATTTTCATCACTTTTAATTTTTGAAATCTTTAAGAAATTATGGAGGATAGAAGTAGTTGTCTGGAGTAAACAATGGTGGAGGAGGAGGAGAAGGAGAAGGAGAAGGAGAAGGAGGAGAAAGAGAAAGAGAAAGAGAAAGAGAAAGAGAAAAGCATCTGGATGAGATTCGGAGGATGTGTTTTAATTCTGAAAATCAAAAGTGGAAAAACGATTCTAAGAGAGATCCACTTGGCTAGTAGTTTACCTTTTTACCAGCCAGTGTCCTCTGGTTATTGCTGGATTGCAATTTCAGCAAAGTAACCATTGGTGATTGATGCTAGAAGGTGTAGTTCAGTCGCTTCTGGAGGTCCTCTGGTCAAGAAACCGATAAGGGTTTATTTTTCATCTTGTTGTTTCTTATTCAAAATCAGTTTTACTTGGTTTGACCAGGTGATCATTACCCAGATTGAGGGCTAGAGAGAGAAAAAAATGTTAGCAAAATGCAAGAATATTATGACTAGGAGCTCTGCTGGTTCTATAGCCCAATAGCCACGATAACTTGGTTTTCTTTGAATGTATCCAGCCTCCTTTTTGAAGGATTTCAGATGATGGCCATCCATGCAGTGGGATGTGAAGAAGGCTCTTGATTCCTTAATGGGCTACCAGACATGACTAGTGCAGAACAGACTACTGTACATTAAAAACAGAGGGGCAGTTTTTCTTTTTCCGTCAAGGAATAATCTATTGGAGATCCCATGGTGGGTAGAGCTGCTAGAAGCTTCTAGCAGCCAGGTGGTAGAAGTCAATAATTTTCTCTCTGAATCCCCTCCCTATCTTTCTTTTTGACCCTCTGTTTCCTTTCCTCTTTCACTAGCTTCCCCTTTTCTCTCTCCCTGAGCAGCAGGCTGCAGAAAAAGGACACTGAGTTTTTACAAGAGGTCTGAATTAATCTTTTGCAGAGGGCTTATAAAATTATGTCAAGGGTCACTCTGAGAGCCACTGCTGGCCTCCGATGGGGGGGCTTATAATTGTTCTTAAATAAAAAGAGGAGAAGGGGAATTGGTTTACAATCTAAACTGCTTGACCTAGCCTGACCCCTGCAGGAAAACAATCTATAAGATTAAACCGGGGCTCAAATGAAGCCACATAGCCAACCCCAATTTCTGTTATTCCAAGATTATATTGAGTTGCCGAGCCATAAATTTTGTGCTGGTAAAAGCTTAAGCACATGCCTGCTTGTGTGTTCACGGCATCCTTTTGGATCTGTGCTTGAGATGGGCTCCCCCCCCCCGCCACAAGCCAGGTTCGCATCCCATTCTGCAGAAGGCAGTCTCTAAAGTGCCTCTCCAGTCCCAAGGCTAGCAAATGGAAAAATCAATCCTGCCTCCCATTGTCTCTGCAGTTGCCATTGATTTATGGCCCTGCTAAAAGGCCTTGATCTCCACAATTACCAGAACGTAGCCTCCCACTTCAAGAGGGCTGTTCTCTCTCCCTTGTCTGTTGGTCTCTAGAAAAGCTCCAGCTCAGTAGCTACATAAATAAAGAGCCGTGATGGCACAGTGGTTAGAATGCAGTACTGCAGGCTACTTCTGCTGACTGCCAGCTGTCAGCAGTTCAACAGTTCAATTCTCACCAGCTCAAGGTTGACTCAGTCTTCCATCCTTCCGGGGTTGGTAAAATGAGGACCCAGATTGTTAGCAGCAATATGCTGACTCTGTAAACCGCTTAGGGCTGTAAAGCACTGTGAAGTGGTATATAAGTCTAAGTGCTATTGCTATTGCTACAACCATCCTACTGAGGAGGAGAAGGTAGACTTCTCTCTCTGGCTCTGCTTTTGGCTCATTGCTGTGGCTAGTGAGTAGATAGAGCCCTCTGGCTGCCTTTGGAAACAGAAATCTCCAAAAAAGATATCTTCTTTTGGTGACTCATGAAAGGCAAGGACCCCAATTCAGGCAACTCCTTGTGTGAAAACTCTTCCAGAACTTCATATTAGTATATGGGAGAGAAGACAAGAAATGGACAAGGTAGAATGGAGAAGCAGAGAAAATTTGAAGGAGACCATTTTTGTAAGTTCACCCCAGAATGCTTGTCAGAATTATTCAGCACATGGGAAATAATATGGGGTAAATTTAAATTTCATTTTTAATAACGAAAAATCAAATTTAGGTTTTTGTCTTGTTCTTGCCCATATATGGGTTCTGGTCTGATCCTTGGTGTATCAGTAAAAGGTTGAGCTAGGTTCTCCAAAAATGTTTGGTCTTCTGCTCCCTTCATTTAGTATATCATGGGCAATGATGAAGGATAGGATATCTGAACATCATAACCGCATCTGGAAAGCCACTGCTTCCTATCAATGCTCTGAAAACATGCCACATTTGTCTCATACCTGGCACTGTGGTGGATGTTCAGCTATGAAACATTAGAATAGCGAAACAAAACAAATTAAAGCTATCTATTCCCAGTAGCAGTAATGAAAAGTCACAGTAACTGCCCAATCAAAAAGACAAGGGCAATTGGAGTTAGCAGTGATTTGCATAAAAAATTAATGTCTGTGCTTGTGTGGGGTTGAGTGGATATCCCAAGGAACAGAATTTCAGTTCCCAGTTGCTCCAGATGGAAAGGCCTTGCTTCATATTCTTGTCCCCTACTGGACATAAGATGGATGGCTGTAAAATAGTATGGCCTCTTTCTATAACCTTAGAGTGCAGTTGGGCTCCCCCAGAAGAAGAAAATGCTTCCGACTTGTCCAACAGCCATTCTTAATGTAGTTGGGACTATCTTTGCTTGTGTTTGGAGAACCAGTCCTATGATTCCCAGTTAGCACAGTAAAAGATTACCTTGACATGCTAAGTGAGAACTGGGTGTATTGTAGTCCATCAGATAAAGTCAGAGTGCCTAAAATCTGGGGAAGGAAGGGAGATAAATTGGAAAAAGAAGAGAAGGAGGAGGCAATATGGTATACACTGCTGAACCTCATTAGGAGTGTCATTTGATCTTTGTCTTCTCTTCTGTCCAGTACCAATTATAATCCTTCTGAATGTTCACCTAAGAAACTTTGCTGAAACAATTTTTTACTTCCTTTAGATCAGTATTTCTCAAACTTTTCAAAACCATAGGACAATGAAGCACTCTTTTTTTTTTTAAATGAAGGATACATAAGAAGTTTCCTTCAAAATAGTTTCTACAGCTGCATCTGGAAGACATGATGCTTGGGTCATGTGGCTTGAAGGGAGAGGAGTATAGGCAGCTAAGAGTTAACTTCTTGCTATTCCTCTACCATGGGCCACCAGCTGAAGGGAACATAAGGAACAGCAGCAAGGACAAGCAGAGTGGGCCCTGGGCAGTCTTTGTTGAAATAGCCAAATTGGAGGGCTACTCCAAATCTACACTTTAGAAATTGGATGTGGAAATACTGGGGCTGTTTCTGCCCCTATAGTATAGGGAGAACCTCTCTTTGTTTAACAGTGGCTTCCATATGAAGTATGACTAAATGTGTAACACTTGAATTATTATTACAAATGTTTATGGTAGGGTTGCAAGTTATTGACGGAACTCTGGTGTTCTGCAGAGCATATTTTCTGAGATACTGTTTTAGAGAATTAACTCCAAAGCCCCAGATTTTGAATAGGAATAGAAACAAATGTAGATGGTATTAAAAACACGAAAATAATTAATATCATTGTATTTTTAAAATGTGTTAATGTCACATGTATCTCATTCTTTGCCATTAAATGTTGATTCAATCCAAGGTCTGTCCATTGACCTTAATCACAACACCATAAGATAATTTGCTCAACTGCAGGATTCAAATATTAGATGCCATTAATCTCTGCTCCTTTTTCCATGCTAGAACACACTCCTTCTCATCTTTCATTCATTGCAATTATTTCTTTGTTATGCCAGCCACATCATAATTTTGTGCCTATTCCCTGTGTTCTTTTTCCAGACTGCCCCTAGTCAACAGTACTCTAACGCCAATGAAATTTGCAAACATATGATGGAATGGAGCAACTCACTGCGGGACAATTTAACAATTCAATTTAATTATTTAAAATAAATAAAACATTATTTTATTTTTTGTCATTCACATTTCATTTTGTCCCTTCTTTTGCATCCTTTCTTTAATGATTCCATTCCACCATTTCTTTGATATTAGAGTAAATTTTGTCCTGCAGTGAGTTATCCTGTGGCGAGTTGGCTGTGGCTAATTGCCCCGTGGCTGGTAGATTGCGTTAAGTTGGCTGTGGTGAGTTGGCCAAAGTGAGTTGGTGGTGGTGAATTATCATAGACCCTATAAGGAGGAAGGATCAGTTTATTGGGTACTGATGACTTCACACTTAAATGGCACAGTACTCAATAACATGAAACAGTGAAGTGTTCAACCCTAAGAGCCAATATAACTCTCAAAATGGATCTAATGCTGGCAACATATGTCTTCCCTTTTGCAACATTCTTTTACACTTTTCTGATGCTGCAATGACAATTTTTTGAAAAATTGAATCTGATTCTTTCTGGGACAGTTATATTTATTTATTTATTATTTATTTATTTAATTAATTAATTTGTATGCCGCCCGTTCCCGAAGGATTCTGGGCAGCTCACAACAATAAAAAATACAAAATAGAATAAAAAACATTAAAAGATTTTAAAACATACAATCATAGATACATATC
>JANHJO010004398.1:38295-50313 GCA_032468235.1 Pseudoxyrhopus heterurus
TTCTTTTTTCTTCTTCCTCTTCTTCCCTTTCCCCTTCTTCCCTCCTCCTCCTTCCTCCTCCTCTTCTTCCTGGAAAAAAACAGTCCACTTGCCTTTTGAAAAAGCACTTTTGAGACAACTGTGGCCTAGATGACAGAATTTCCACAGACATCTGCTTATGAAAGGTTGGAAGCATAGTGGAGATGGAGCAGCTGTTGCCTTGCGTCATGTAGCTGGTTTGCCACTCAGAGACCTCTGTGTGGAAATCAAGTGATTTCTCCACTGAAGGTCCAACATTCAGCTTTGAAGCAGGGACTGTAGTTTTTGGGATACTTCCAAGAAGACCAGTGCTAAACCCACCAGCAAGCAAGCTCTCTCCACTTTCTAGCAGGATGTGTTTATCTGGAAGAAATGAATCTTGTTGCCATTGCTGTCGGAATATTGCTGCCTTAGTTGCTTTTCCCCAAATTTTTGGGGGGTGTATGGGAAAACGTAAAGATGATGGTACACTTCAGTGTAATTACAAAAACGCTGAAGAAAGTACTGGAAGTTGTAATGCTATCAAAATACAGTTTATAGAAATAAATTTTTATAACATAAAACTTTATTACAAAGAAATCTATTTTTATAATAATAATCCCATTTACAAAGGAACTGACTTTGTCTTTGTTGCCACGCCATAAGGCAATCCTACGGTACTGTTTTTCAATATCTTGCTTATTATATTGTCACTGGCTATTTATTTATTTATTTTGTAGGCTTTCAAGCCAAGTGCACTGTTTACCTTTCACCTGGCTTCATTAAAATCAGCCTTCTGGAAGTCCAAGGTAGAGTGGTACCTCGGTTATTCAGCATTAATTGTTTCTGAGAGGCATGATGAGTTCCCAAAACCATGAGTACAAAAAATTTTCTCATAAGGAATACTATAGTGAGTCACAAGGCAGCCATCACTGATAAGTTCTAGTTTGTACATTGAGTACCAAACAAACGATGAGTACCGGGACAAAATTTTCACATCAAAATGTGTTTAGTACCAGATTCAATGAGTTTCAAAGTAGTTGAGTACCAAGGTACTACTGTATTGATTTGGCTCAGCTTTTCTTCTAGTTACTTTGAACTCCAACATGAGGTTGCTTTGCTGAAGGTCCTGGCACTTTCAGTCCATCTCCCAAATCCTCTCTGTCGGTCAGGATTACATTTAAGATTCTGTTGTCTCTTGTTTTCATCTCCTGAAAAATGAGATTGTCTGCAAGAAATCAGGACCTTCTACTCCTAGCTTAGTTCTCTGACAGGGCAGCTGGAATTTTTACATTATTGCTATAGCTTGCCCTCTTCTGAATTTAGTTGATATAGAAAGACATCAGCAACCTCCACCTGGGTAACTGGCTGAAATAAACTCCCATGATCATGTCATTTTTCTTTCATACTCCATTAATTTTATCTTGAATCTCTGAAATACTGGCATGGATTAAATAAATTCTTTATCATGTCATAAAGTATATTTTGGGAGCCACATGCAAAGATTAATATTTTTTTCCACATAATCAGATGAAAAAAGGTATTTGAAGAACGGAAGATGATCTTGGCACTATCTTCTCAACTATCCTCTGAGAATAAAATATTAGGTTATGAGGTGAGATGGGAATATTTCAGTATACAGCACTATAGGTTCTGCTGCAACAAGAAATTAATTTAAAAACTCAAAAAACCCTGTTTCATCCTGACTTTGAAGAATAATAAAGCAGATACTGACCAAATTTGCTATTAAATTGATGAAAGGGTCCCAGAACACAAAAAGTATAAACTTAAATCTTATTATATATGTAGTCTGTAACTTGCATATATTCTTGCTGCTTCTTCTATGAGGGGAGTTATGTAACTGTTAAAACAATGGAGCAAATATTTCAAGAGTTTATTATGTAATTAAAATAATACTTAAACTTGGGACAATATCCAGGAGTATAAGCTTCTTTGGATTTCTTGCTCTGGGGATCAACAAACTCATATGGAGAAATCTAACATCTCACCAGCCTGCAAGACTGGCTCTACCAGCAGTGAAGAACCTAGTCACTAATAAATCCCAAAAGAACATCAGGAATGTCTGAAGTATTCTAAGCAACCAACCATAAGGAAACAAGAGGTTGAATCATCAATCATCATGGGATGAGTGTCTTTTAAAAAGCATATGTTACTTGACAGGGCACTGGATCTATCAGCAGACAAACTCAGCAAACAATAAAAGCAGAAGATGAAGTCTTTATACTGTAGTTACATCACTGGAATTTTTTTTTGTAATCTGATCCATGAATGCTTTTGCAAGCACTACCTCCAAAGTACTTTCTTAAATCTTAAGGAGCCCCATTAAACCTAAGAAGATGATGCGATTTTAAAGCTATAATTTATGCATACTTGTACCATAGAATAAACACAACTTAATTTTTTGAAACATTTAATAAGTTGCATAGATTCTAAGTTGTAAGGAAACACCAGAATTAAGTACAGTGACAGAATGTTGAATAAATTGCCTATTCATATTTTTTTATTTTATTTTAATTATTTCATGTGCTTTATTCATAGATCACAACAATTCCATATATCTATTAGTATCTACTTTAAAATAAATTTGGATGAATTACACCCTGATTCTCTGAAGATAAGAAAAACCAACAAATAAATAATTTAATTTAAATGTTGCTAATTTCAGCCAGAGGCGACAAACATTATACCTATGTAAGAGCCTTGACAGCCCACCTGCAAAATTCTGATAAATCCAGAAACTGTTCTAGAGATTAGAACTTAAATTTCTGTGATATCTCAGTTTATTTCAAATATCGGATTTTTTAAGTAGATAAATTCAGGAATTTTCTTTCTTAGTAGGAAGCATACCGTTTTTATTCCAGAGGTATAATACAGTTTTAGAATACTGTAGTATCAACAAAAATATAGCTGCTTTTATTTTGAAGTTTATTTATAAAGTTTTCATTTATTTCTTGTGTAAATGTGATACTGCTGGCATCACAGGAATAAACTAATCTAGTTAAGGTGTTAATAATACGGTAGCTATAGGAAATTGGCAGGAAAGCATAATCCCAATGTCTTTTCATTAATTGTGGGACACGTGCTTTCTTTCCAGCTTTCTTAGTTTCCAGTCTGATGCATTTTTAAAAGCCATCATAATATCTAGCATCTTCTTTCTGTGTCTTTTCATTTCTCTACAACATTTCTGTTCTGCCCAAAGCTACAGTAATTGCTATAGCAATAAGACCATCTTTTTTATGCTGTTGCATCATAATTTGGTTTGAAAATAAACTATTTAGAGCCAACTGTGCATCATTTATTTGCTGTGAGATTTAATTGTCCTTTGTTATGATTGACATAATTAGCCTGATGTACAATGTTCTGACAAATCTCATCAATACTGTAGCATTTTTGCATTCCTCTGAGGCAGACTTCTTTATATAGATCTGACATTTCTCTAGGAAACCACTTTTTTTCTTCAGGGCTAAAATAAATTAAGCTGGAAGTTTTTCTTATGCCATAAGATTTACAATACCTTTTGAAAATACTTCCTGGAATTAATCTTTCTTTACCCTCTCATCAAGGGTAATGAGCCTGTCTAATTTTAATTTTATTCTCCTTTATTCAAATTATAACCCTTCTTTCAGTTTTTCCATGTTGTGGATTCTATTATGTAATTCTAGGATTACTATAAAGGTTTTATTAACTCAGGGCAGTATTTTTTTTTAGGAATACTGATGTATTTATAGACTATGCCTATGACATTTATCAATCGACATAGATCAGGTTTGAAAACAAAATCACATCCAACTCCAATTAGAATTTCACTAATCTTTTGTGCAACTGTCTATTCACATTTGTATATAACTCCATGATAAATAGTTTATAAATTATCTGCAGGGAAAAAAGCTTTAACTGACATGCAAAGAATGGACTTCTGTATGCCTTTTAGAGGATGCTGAGACAGAACTGACAAGAAAGGATTAATTCTATAGCTTATGGTAGCCAAGCTAGCAGAGGGGTAGTATAGTGGTACTGAGGGAAACAGCTTCCAGAACCAAATTGAGTAGTGGTAGCAATCAAGATGGTGCCCCTTTATGAAAATAGCAATGTCCCAACTAAATTGGAATAGGGGGATCAGCAAGGGCTCTTATTGCTGTGCCTCCTTCCTCCTAAGTCAACAAGAAGAATCACTAGGAGTGTCCAGTTACAGGAAGACATTAGAAGGCTGAGACTGATTAGGAACAGTTACCACTAAAATGGGTAGGCACAACGATAGCAACATTTCCCGCTTCCAGTAGGTAATACCCACAGCAGCAATTTTGATTAACTGTGGGATAGAACTGGAGTGAAGTTACCATTTACTCCAGCAGGCTGGATGGTAGTGGGAGAAGCGAGAGATGCTATATTGAGACTATGTCAGGGACAAGATAGGAATGAACAGGTCTAGTAATGTCCAGCATGGCAGTTCAGCTGCATTAAACTCAACTGCATGTTGCTCAACTGCAGTAGAATTCTATGCAATACTGATAGCCTTTGACATACAGCCATTCGTTTAGTCACCGTGTGAAGTTACAACAGCACTAAAAAGTGACGCATACAGCATTCCCATGGTCATGTGATCAAAATTCAACCACTTGGCAAATTGTATGTTATTTAGAATGGTTGCAGTGTCCCAGTGTCATAAGATTGCCATTTGCCACTTCTCAGCTGGCTTCTGACAAAACAAAATCGAAAGGGATCTGGATCTGCTTAACAACTGGGGCAAAAAGGTTGAAAAAAATTGGGCACGACTCACTTAACAACTGCCTTGCTTAACATCAGAAATTCTGGTCCCAGTTGTGGTTGTAAGTCAAGCAGTCCCTGTATTCCTTTGGAGGGAAGATACCCCTCTTTTTCAGAGTGAGATGGTTATTTCTACTTCCACAAGCCCATCCAGTGAGTTTTACCCTATCTGTTGAGTGGCACAGGGACAGCCTGAATGAACTACATTCAGAATCTCTGGCTTCAGACATCTAAACAACATGTAAGATCATCTCACTCCTGCAAGGTGTTAGCTGTTCCCGATAGCTATTGCATGATCTCAGGTTATCTCCTAAGTAACAATATCATCTAATCATCATCTCCCCAGCAGAGAGGCACTTGATGTCTAACACCAGTGAGCTGGTATCAGCCCTGACTTTAAAAAAATCAATGGTTTTAGAAGACAGTAAAAGAAAAGTAGGAAAAGGGTTAAATGGGTATTCAGGAGAGATCCAAAATTTCTGCTGCTGGGAACCTGAAAAGAACCATCATGTCTGGGTATTTTAATGGCCATGCCTAATCTTTTAGCTCTGGGGTGCTCCAAAGAGACCAAACATGGCTGGACCCTCTATTTTTGACTTCTCAGAGACTAAATGCTTAATTACTGTAATCTTCCACATATTCATTTATGGTAGGATTCCTGCCAGTATACTGCACAGTGCAAAACAATGTCGTTTTTTAGACATAATCTTCTGAGCAAAGATTCTGGCTGTTCAAGACAAGCAAGCATCATGTTTCTATGATTATATCCATCGGTGAGGCAAGTTTTAAACAGCAGGCAGTTATTTATACTTTATAGACTAAATAGCATCTTCCATCTCTATAGACTAAATAGCATCTTCCATGCCGTTCTATCCCTATGGGGGGGAAAAATCTGGAAAACACCTCAGAAAACAAATAGATTTCATGTTTACCTGCAGAAAAATCAAGACAATGTCTTCAAGTATCTCTGAAGTAACATTTCATAATTTTATATGAATTTTATAATTTTATAAGTTGGTTAATTGTCTCAAATTTTATTTTTTCCTCTTAGGGTTTTTTTTTGGTAATAAAATGTCAAATTTTAAAATCATTAGGCGAACATTAGAAGCTGTACAGTATTCTTTCTCTAGTCTTCTAATTTTAAGATTATGGAAATGGTGATTCAGCCTGCCTACATTTCAGAAGTATGACTAATTAACATTTTAAGTTTATAGCTGGGATAATCTGGGAGGTTTTGATTTTTTACAGATCCTGTAATTTTTTTTAAAATAAAATAAAATAAACATGCTCTGCTCTACTCTTGATTAGAGAGAGTAAAACCCAAGAAGGAGGACTAGGACCCAGAGCAAGAATAAGGATCCAATCATTGTAGCTTTATTAGGGTAATGTTATAAAGATAAATTATGGAAGGTTTCCCTGAATGAAAATGTATTTTTTCTGTTTTCAGAAAAAGCAAGTTATATCATAGAAATAGTGTATACTTAAGTATTTATGACAGATGAAGTTTTATTTACCATAATACAAAATAGCTATTCAGTACAAATAAAAGTTGCTTGCACTGACTTTCATTTTCTACTTCATTACCATAGCAAAAAGAAAACATACTTCTATTTATATTTTTTCCATGGTCAATTTTAACTTTGTTTATAAAGTGACAGAATTTTAACCAAACCTGGTATCATATGTAATGTGGTCATGTATATAAATTATAATATAAACAACCTTAAGAAGAGAAAATGTGGAAGATTTATAGTTAATTCATAGTCAATACTGGAAAAAAGCTAGGGTATAGGAATACTATCCCACCCTATCTCAAGATTTCCAAACCTGAAATATTTACCCAACCACATAAAAAAGCAGTTAAATTGGAGAAATTGTTTTGAATATTCAAAACAAAGTACCCATTGTCATTAGATTTATTTCAACACAATACGTTTCTAATGGACATTTGTATCAATATTAATATGCTATGTTCTAAAGCACTGTAGATATAAATGAAAATACATTCATATTCAAAAAACCGGAATGTGTTTCCACTTGAGAATTCACATTTCTAGCTATTTATAAATAAGCTAATAGTTTCATAAGGAAACCTTTATTTAAATAAAAGTAACTGAATCAGACAGATAAATGATAGCATAATCCAGATTCCCACTTCTTCTAAATATATGATTAAACAATTCATTGTTTAGGAAAGGAGCAATAAACAAAATAGATTGGAATAAAAAATTCACTTTCAGAGTTTTATCACATTTTAAAAAATAATACATAAACCTAATAGGTAATAATTAACAATCTTCTTGCAATTATTAGGAATTATTTTGTGCATTTGGTTTAAATATAGATAAATGGCCTAAACAGTGTGCTAATTTTGGTACATTTTATAGTTAAAGGTTCAGCAGTCCCCTGCATTGTGATTAAACTATGTTCATACATGCGGAAAAATTACTTGCTTCATTACTTTATATAGAAATCAAGAAATATAGAAATCAAGAAATCCCTTCTCTGCCATACTTTGGACTTTATGTAATAAAGTCTGAAGATATTCTGCAAATTCCAATTAATGAACTGTTCTTGTCATATTAAATCCAATATAGAAGTGTTCTTTGAAAGTGAAATAAATTCAATAAGAAAAAATAAATTCAATGATTTTTTTTCAATAAGTATGTTTAATATTGCAACAGTAATAAAATTCTATTGTATTTCTGTCACCCTTATGGAATTTCACCAAAACGTCAAAAAACTCACTTTGAAAACCTATAAAATAAACTCTACTTTTACCAGACTTTCTCATGCAGTGTTTTACATCTTTTTTTAATAATGTCATAGCCATCACCCAAATCAACAGTGGAGAACCTATCCACATTGGTTTATTAAAATGCAATTTCACTATATTTACCCATAAATATTCACAGAGATTCTAGTTAAATACTACAGATATTACACTTTGTTGCAGATAAATGGGAAAGTTTGGGTTTATGTAGGTAAAGTGGTGTTTCCCACCCCGCCTCTCTGGCTTTATTTTCATTCAAATGTCATTCTCCCCCCCAAAAAAAGGAGTTAAAAATCAATGCAGCGTCCTTTTCGTTCCCAGTCTCCATAACGAGTTGGTTCAGGGCCCCTGGGACCACCCTTCTCTTTTGTCATTGGATTCATATCATTGGGAAATTCTAAAAAAAAGAGAGAGAGAGAGAGAAAAATATGCAAAAATCCTAATGAATAGCAGATGCATTCAAGTATCACCCATAGTTTGACTGTATGTGCTGTTCCTTGATTCAATTGGAGTTTTCCTTATTTCTAGCACTCACTTCATTACTAGCACAATGGCAAAAATTATCCAGCATTCTCAGTCGATTTGATGGAAGAGAATCTGCTTTTCAAATGTATTTCAAATAAAAGAATGTTGGCAATGTTTTTATGCATGAAGGTTTTGTGAGCCGTGGTGGCCCAGTGGTTAGAATGCAGTACTGTAGGCTACTTCTGCTGACTGCCGGCTGACTGCAGTTCGGCAGTTTGATTCTCACTGGCTCAAGATTGACTCAGCCTTCTGGCCTTCTGAGTTTGGGAAAATGATTGTTGGGGGCAATATGCTGGCTCTGTAAACTGCTTAGAGAGGGCTGTAAAGCACTGTAAAGCAGTATATAAGTCTGTGTTATTGGTATTGCTATTCTTGCATTTTACAAAGTTCTGGGATAGCCAAAGGATAGTGTGAATATACTGTCTGATACTATTCCAAGCATCTCTTCGGTGTATTTGCAGCCTCCCCGGCTTTCCATGTTTTACTTACAGGTAGTCCTCAACTTATGACCACAATTGAGCCCAATATTTCTGTTGCTAAGCAAAACATTGAAGTGATTTTTGTCCCATTTTGACGACATTTCTTGTCACAGTTGTTAAGCGAGTCACTACAGTTGTTAAGTTTGTATCTGGCTTCCGCATTAACTTTGCTTGTCAGACGGTTGCAAAAGGTGATCACGTGACACCGGGACACTGCAACTGTCATAAATATGTTGCCAAGCGCCTGAATTTTGATCATATGACCATGGGGATGCTAGAATGGTTGTAAGTATGAAAAACAATCATAAATCACTTCTTTCAGTGCCATTGTAACTTTGGTCACTATACAAACTGCTGTTAAGTTGAGGACTACCTGTATATCCATGAGAAATGCTTATATTGGGTTTCTTCAAAGTGAGACATAGGGCCACCCAGGGAGGATCCAGAGTAGAGGAAAAAATAATTATTGGCTGCCACCAGTAATAAAGTAAGCATAACACCACCACAAGAATTTGATAGGAATGCCACGGTACTCCAGAATAAGGTAGAAAATACAAATGTATATCATAGACAGGTCATTTCTACAAAATCAGAAGTCAGATTTTACAGAGCCTTATTTATTATACGGTATAAGCCAAATTAATTGACAGTCTACTTATCCTAGCTTTATCAATGGGATTAAAACTACCATGATACATCCAAGTAGAACTCAAATGACATAGTAGTTTGGTATTATAGGGGGTTTGAGGCTTCCCTTAGGCATAAAAGCCAGCTGGGTGACTTTCAGCCTGTCACTCTCTTCAGTCCAACCCACATCCCCTTATTGTTGAGGGGAAAATCAGATGCAGGAATATTATGTGTTTTTCCTTCCCTGAGCTCAATGAATATGAATACACACACCCACACTGACACACCTGTTGGCTTTTAGTTTCAGCATGATAGGATATTATAAATTTATAGGAAGTTGTACAAGCAATAGATTTGGGAATAAACCACTTTGGGAATGGTTCCCATGTTATCCAATTACTTAATTACAGCCTTTTTAGGACAACGTGTAATGGAAAGAAGTATCCATGGGTAGCAGATGACAAGCACACTTAAGGACATATGAAGCTACCTACCTTATGGCTATAGCATACATGTGTAGTTTCTTTGAAATGAAAATCTTTGAAAAACTCGAAGTTAATGATATAGTGTCTAAAATATTATATATCACAAATTAATTATTTAGCTGTACATTCATATTTAAACAATAAAAGGTATTTGGAAAGCCAAAGAAAAAGTGTAAAGTAAGTAAAGATTTAATAAGACATCATGTAGGAATTCTATTTTCTGAAGAGATGGACATAAAAGAAAAAATCGGCTCAGAGTTACAAAACATGAAAAATGTAAATGGAGAATCAATGGGGCAGAAATATTTTCAATTTTTCCCTTAACATCTTTTTCCAGAACATTGAACCATCTTCTAGACATAATAATTCCATGGATTAATTTCCTTTACTACTTCCCTGAAGATATTTATAGCATCTCAAGACTATACCTGTTTTAACACCATTTATTATATTTATATTTTACACACCCGCACTTACTTTCTAGTGGCTCCTTTTCTACATTTGATTCTTCTGGTGTATCAAAACGACCTACTGGTGTTACTGGCTTCTTAAGTGGTTGCTTGGTGGGTTCAGAACTTTGTTTTGCACTAAAGGTATTACTTCCCAAAGAACTGTGCAGAAAAGCTGAGCCTATTACATATAAACATAAGATGTATGTTATAGAAGGCCTAGAATCTAGATTTTAAATGGCCCATGGAAGTGGACAAAACCAAAAATGGTTATCATGTAAGAAAAGTCTAATATAAATATGAATGCATACAGAACATTTATGGACAGATTCCTGTCTGTGTCAGAGGCCAGTTTAAGAAGGAAGAGGCACAGTCAGAAACAGGAAGTGCATTGAAGAGAGTGCTATATGAGTATGCGCAGGATTGCATTAATGATCAGCTTCAACCAACCTCTTTCTACAGTAAATACAGTAAGGTTTTCATTGTGATCATAATCTCCAAGACAGATAAACTCTGTAGCCTCTCTTTGTTGTGCACTTTTACAAGACCACATTTGGAGCAGGGCAACTACTGTAATTGCTGCTTTCAAATCCTGTTAGCACTAATTAAAAATGGAAACTATTCCAGATTTGGACAGCTTTAGTATGACAGAAGTCCCATATGGTATCATGGTTTACAGGGTCATGCAAGTGAGAATCCCATATACTGTAATGGTGCATGTGGTATGCTTACATTGAACAGCATGTTCAGAATTTTGTTCCACATAATGCTATCTTTTCCTTTCCAAAGAAGCATGTACAGTATATCACAGAAGTGAATACACCCCCACACATTTTGTAAATATTTAAGCCCCATTTGGACATTATCACAGGGGTGTACTCACTTTTGTTGCCAGGGCTTTAAACATTAATGGCTGTGTGTTGCATTATTTTGAGGGGACAGCACATTTACATTGTTATACAAGCTGTGTACTCACTACTTTACATTGTAGCCAAGTGTCATTTCTTCAGTGTTGTCACATGAAAAGATATACTTAAATATTTACAAAATGTGAGGGGGTGTACTCACTTCTGTGAGATACTGTGTATTTATGATTTTCCTTTGTTACCTATAGATTTTCCTTTGTTATCTATCAACTGCCCAGAGTCAACAAGTACATATATTCTACAATATATATTCTATTCTCTCTTCTTTAGACACAGGTTTCTTGCTGAAGGAGAAGTAAGTTAAGAAGTTCTTTAGGACAAATACATCAATAATTCATTTCTTGCTCCACAAAAGTTCAATTTTTTACAAACAAACCCAACCTCTTTCACAACACAATTTACAGAACAATCCTTTGACCAACCTGGTGGAAGAAAGTGGGTAGCAAATATTTGTTTATTTATTAAATTTATGTACCACACATAAATGGAGGGGGAGGGAGGCAGGCAGACGCTGCAGTCCAAAACTGGCCCCTGCAGCATTTGACCCCTTGGCCTACCACTTCTCCGTACTCAGCCCCCCCACCCTCGCCGCCGCCAAACTCCGCTCCCCGCTTACTCGCTTGTCCGCCGGCGGACACGAAAGAGCGACCCTGCCGGAGCGACAACCTCAGAGCCATTTCCTGCCAAGGACCCCGGGGCCCACTCCTCGCCTTGCCGCGCCTCCAATGCCCCAGTGAGGTGGGCGGAGCTTCTCAAGGAAACCTCACCGCTCGCCCGCCTCTTTTCCTCTGGCCTCCCGTCTGAAGGGAGCTGGGTTTCGGGGCTCTTCTTTGCAACGTTTGTTAAGGAACGCTGCGTTTTATTTAGATACAGTGGAGGAGACGGGAGACAGTTCTGTTTTAGACGAGGCCACATAGACCAGGGATCTCCAATCTTGGCAACTTTAAGACTTGTGGACTTAAACTACCAGAA
>JANHJO010004398.1:64994-84678 GCA_032468235.1 Pseudoxyrhopus heterurus
TGCCCCCAATAATCTGGGTTCTCATTTTACCGACCTCAGAAGGATGGAAGGCTGAGTCAACCTTGGAGCTGGTGGGAGCTGGTGGTATCATAGATTCCTCAGTAAAACCCATAGATCTTAATCTCTGAAAAATGTACAGAGAGAATTTCTGAACACAACTTTCTTAGCAATTTAGCTATCTACTTGTAGAGCTTTAAGTTTGCTATCTACTTGTAGCTATCTACTTGTAGAAACTTACAAACTTAAAGCTCTCTTCCAGCTTACTAGTCTTCAAATATGTTGCGACTATAACATCAAGTATATTGAGTCAACACATCAGAAATTTCATCAGATCAGCAGGTCTGCTTTAATAAAGTAAAATTTAAGAATAAATTCTTCCTGAAGTCCAGGAACCTATTTATAAATTCAGACACAAATAAATAACAATTATTTACTTGTATCTGAATACAAGTAAAATAAATAATAAATACATAAATTAAAAAGAAAACAAAAAACTCAAAGGACAGATTTGATGGACCACTAGGTCTTTTTCTGCCCTCAGTTTTCTAGATTTAATAATAGTAACACCATCAAACATGTATGTTCACTATTCAAAATGGTATAGGTCTCCTGCTTGAGCAGGGGGTTGGACTAGAAAACCTCCAGCTCTATTTTGATTGATTGATTGATCGATCAAAGAGATGAGAAGGACTAAATAAATAGGTGGATAAAAATGCCAAATCCAATCTGAGCATCTAGATGACTGTACAATGGATAATAATAATAATTGTGTTGGAAGAAATCAATGGTTGTACCAATACCAATAGGAGCCCTTCGAGCAATACTCAAAGGGTTGCCTAGATACATGGAAATTTTAAACTTATCAGACCTGAATATTCTGACTTTGCAAAAAAATACCTTACTCGGAACTGCCCATATACTCAGATGTTACCATAACAACTCTTAGGTCCTTGGTTAGGACTTGAACTGTTAACTTTTTACCAGTCCAGACTGTGAATTGAATTGAAGATTAAATCACCATCATCATAACAAAAACAATAACAATAACCTGCCAATCTTTCTGCATGCACTGAATTTAAAAGCAGCTGTATTTCTTCACCTTCATCTGTGTTGGCTCCCTGTCAGGCTATCCCAATTTCCCTATTTCATTTCCAGCATAAATCAAGGTATACAATTTCAAAATAAGATATTCATATGTATCTTACAGCCATCCAGTTTTATCCATAATTGGGAAAACTGCAACCCAGTAACTAATCTTAGTTAGTAACTGAAAACAACTTCATCCCTTTAAAAAGCAAGGATTCACACACACACAAGTACATTTTTCTTAAAAGGATGGTTACGTTATCTGCATACAATAAAATATCTAGGTTCTTCTAGGAAATGCTTCAGATTGTAATTTTAGCATATCCTAATTCTACCCACTAAACTGGTAAACTGTAGTTAAATTCTGCTTTCCAAGTTTTTAAAGTAGGGTGCATCAGTCATAGTCCTTTTGAACAAAACAGGAAAATGCTTATTATTTTAATAAATAATCCTAATTTCTAACCAAGCAAAATGAAGAAAATAGCAACAATCGGAAACAATATGCAATTTCTATTTCTGAATTACGATTAAAAAATGTGCATGTTTATTTTTAAAATCTCGTCTGGGCCTATTTTTTAAAGGATTGATGGAGTCAGTAGATGGATATATATGTCATCCATTCAGGCTCATGGACTCTTACAAATCAAAATCAAAACATCAACTATAGGACATCAAAACAAATAATAAAATATCCACTTACGCTAGCATTTGTGGTTTGGGAGAATATTCATACCAGGGAACAGATAAAATTGCACTATAGGAGGAGGTGCTGGACTGCTTGGAAAAAGAACTGGATTTATCCTGTGTGGACCATAAATTGCTACTTGGATGTCCTTTCAAGACTGGAGGAAAAATCAAACTATCTGGCTTGCATAATGGAGCTGTATTTGTCTCATTTCCCAAAAGTTCATTAGACAAACTTTCTATTCTTAAACCTCTTTCACTTGTTAGAACAAAGCTCTCAAGACAATCATTTATAGTTTTGTACAAAAGACCATCTTCTGCTTCCTCAAAATAACCATTTTCCACCATGCTTTGATCTTGATCCTCCTCTTCCTCCTCCTGTGGGGAAACAGAACATAAGGTTCCCCTTTGAGGGCTAACAAGATTGCTGCTGTCAATAGAATGCACATTGCAAATCTCTGTACTATTCTGATAACCGAAGTAGTTTTCAACAAGTCCTTGCTTTAATATATCAGTACTACCTTCTGACGAGGGGACATTCAAGTGTGTAAGATTTTGATTTTTTGTAATTAATAACTTATCAGTCATTTCTTTTTGCTCTAACATTTCATCAATATTCCTTTCACTTGTCTTTCTCACACTATCAGCACAGGAACTTACGGAACCTGAAACAACACAGGAGTTTCCTGGATAAACAACTCCCGAAGGAATTTCACTTGATTTTTCTACAGTGTAAAAGTCTTCCTCTAAACTTTGGGAATCTTTACATGTATTGTCTAAACTGAATTGTGGGCTGTGAGCGTTCATAGCTGTAGCTGTATCTTCATCACAAACCAGCTGTTGAGGATCCTTGATTTTTGAGGTCAAGGAAGGCAAACATGTAGTTTCATTGTCTGATTGTTCAAAATATGTTATACAGTGAGGTGGCAAAATATCGGGCTCATCAATATCATCACATTTTGTCAAATCAATTGCTCCCAAGTCTAATACCGTTTTACTGTCCCTTAATTGACATTCGTGTAAAACAGATATCTTTGAATTTTCCTCAGGGGAAAGATCGTCATCAGAAGGGAGAGAGTTTATAGATGTCAGAGAAGATTGTATTTCACTAACTGCACTTGTGCTCTCGGTACAGTGACTTTCCATCAGAGTTTTAATCATGACATCTGGTTTTTGCACAAGTTGAGGAAATGCTTTTTCACTGTTGCACGTGCTTTGGCCTTGAGGAGTTTCAAAAGCTGTATCTGCACTTGGGTGCATTGCAAAAGAACTTGGCTCACTTTCTACGCCAGAATCTGAGAACCTAGATGATGCATAAGTATTATTAACATCAGGCAATTTAAGAGTCTCTCCACTTAAAACTGTAGTGGGAATTTCTTTTGTTGATTGATTAGCTGTGACCTTGGTCAAAGAATCCTCAGCATGTTGGAAGTCTGTTTCTTGCACAACTTTGGTTTCAAGTGTTAGTTCCTCTTCTGATTTAGATCTCTTTTCTGATTCTGAACCTTCAAATGTAAGTTCTGCTAATGCTTTCCCTGATCCAATTCGAACAAACACTTTATCTCCTCCATGTGATTTCCTACAGTATGGTTTCACTTCTATTTTTGTCAGTCCGGAGGAACTAATATAATTTTCAGCATCAGTTCTGGATGTCAAGCTGCTATCCTCATGACTGTCATCAATTCCAGTCTGGGAGATACAAAATGCACCCAAACTGACTGAATCTGCATAGGGAGAGGTTAAAGAAGTATGCAGGTTTTCCTCATTCCCTTCTAGTTTAATAATTTTTTGTTCAACTTTAAATTCTTTTTGACCAACTTGTTGTGGGTAGGTTTTTGCATCACAGACATGTTCACCAACAGTAACATCCAATCCTTCTTTCTCGTTATATGAAGAGGTTCCTTCAAAACACTTGGCAATGTCCTCTGGTGTTGCACTTTTCAAACATTTATAGCCTACTAGGACAACAGAATCTTTAGAATTTTGTTTTACTACTTTTTTTGGATTTTCGGGTTTAATTGTTTTTATTAATTTGGTAACCTTAACTTTGGACTTATTGATATCTTCACATTTTCCTTTTGTAGACTTTGTAAACTGCTTTTCACTTTCTGAGGCAACCAAATGTTTATTTTTCAACTCTGGACTCAAAAAGGTAGTTGTGAAATTATCTTCAGTATCTTGTTTATCTGGTTTCTTGGAATCAGACTTTGGCTGAATAGTTAGCCAGGGAACATCCACGTCTTTTTATTAAGAGACAAAATATTAAAAATAAAATTAGAATAAGCTCATGAAATCAATAGCAAAAGACATTTTACTATATTATGGTAAAGATTTAAAATATATATTAAAGAAGCAATTCTTTCTAGATCAGGTACCTTTGAGATAAAGCCAAACTGCTTATGACTTCATCGTCATATTAGAATAGTATTATATTAGTCTATGTAACCAAAAGCAGGAAGCTTTTCTGATTTTATCTAGATGCAACAGAATGAACCCAGAATTCCTTGTACATAAAATATATAAGGTACTTTGGAATTATAGAACTTTAGCAAATTCCCTATCAGGTTATAAAACAAAGCAAGAGAAATGTTATGTGGCACGTGATAAAAATTTTCAAATATCAGTAAGATTTTAGACGCCTATCTTCTCCCTGTAATGCTATATACAATTACTCAAATAACTCCCAATCTTAAGACATTATGCCTTTATATGAAAACAAAATCAATTGCATTAGCCTATTCTGGTCTTGCTTAGTTTCAATTTATAAAATGTATTCAATCCTTGCTTTCAATAAGAATGTTGCAAGATAAAAAGTCAAAATGTTATTTAATTCCAGCAAGGTTAACTGTAACATTTTTGACTTACCTTCAGTGACAGAATCTAGATACCGATCTTCAAAGATTATAGGTAAGGAATTCAGATCTCCATCTAATTCACTGCATTCAATTGGGAGAGGTGGGAGAGAACTACAGAAGGAAGTGCTTTTTATTGCAGTACACATCTGAAGGTAACTCTGGGCACTGAAAGATACCATTGATGTTAAAGTAGTCACAAAAAGTAAACATGTAACTTATAGTGCAATTAAAATGTAGTTGTATTTATGGACTCAATAAATTGTGAACACTAATCAAAATCCAGTATTTTGTGTTACTTGTAGAAGTAATATTCAATCATATTAATTTATACATGTATATAATTATACATGCATGTATACATGTATATAGCAATAGCAATAGCACTGTATTTATATATCGCCTATCAGGGCTTGCAACCCTCTCTAAGCGGTTTACAGAATCAGCATATTGCCCCCAACCATCTGGGTTCTCATCATTTATACATATATACAACTGTATTACATTTTATGAAGGAAATCTATCTACATGACCAACAGAAATAGCAGCAGTTAAGCACAGTGTCACTCATGTATTTCTTGGTGGGTACACTTTTTCGTGGCTTAGATAATGTAAACAGCATATTCTATTTTGCCAGTTACCCAAGGAGAGACTTGAAAAATTGGTCCTAACAGTCTCTTATTATATCACTGATTGAGAATGGTACTTAATATTATTACTGAGTCTACTAAATTTAGTTGCTTCTTTTTCCAGGGAAGGCTATTTGATCCAATAGAAGGTTCTAAGAAGAAAAGGAGTGAAAACAGATTGGCCTTCTTTTCTGTCAGTTTCCTCCTTATCCCTGAATCTGAAGGAATTTCTATATATCAGGAACAGGAGGGAGATAGAGCATTGTAGGAAAAGAGAGGAACTGTACCAAAAGAACTGCTTCCCACAACTATTCATAGAAGACTCCAATGATATAAGATTTCAGTGAATGCTAAGATAGCATTTGATAAAAGTCACTAATATAAGAGGACTGAAGATACACATTACAGGATATGTTTTACTATTTTAAATATTATAGAATTAATTTAAATTAATAGAACATAAAGACAAGAAGTTTATGAATTCTGATTCAATCATTTCTTTTTAAAGTTACTTACTGAAGCTCTTGATACGCAAGGGCTGCCTCCCGAGGATGTTCAAAACAAAAAAAAGCTTCAGAAAATCTGCGTACCTAAAATATTTTGAGATAATATGTTTTAAATTTGCTTTACTTTTCCAAAAAAATACACAAAGTGAACTTATATCATCATTTTAAAATAATGGTGATTAATTAATTTTTTTAAAATCAAATACTACATAATGCTTATATAGTAATGCTTACCAGTATGTATAAAATTATAGGGATTTTTTTAAAAAATAAGCAATATTTGGCTGTTATCTTTTTTCTTTATTGTCAACCAGAGCTATATGTAATGGGGGAGCATTCAAAGAAAAACCATTGGTTTATACTTAAAGGCTACACATTCTACTCAATGTCTCCAGTCTGAAACGTTTATTCATAGTAAGTGTGCTAGTTTTACTTAACAAAATATTATTCATTATTCTTAGTCATCTAAATTCAACATCCTAACCTTCAGTACATTTCCAAACATCATAGATATCCATATATAATGAATACTAACTTCTCCATGGGACTTTCTATGCATCTGAAACTGATTTATTGAAGATCAGCTTATATTTCTATTCCCAGTCCCTGACCTAAAATGCATATTAATTTAGCTATTCTGTTATCCTGTAAGTACATGTTTAGTCTACCTCAACTGCTTCTTATCCTGTCTCCGTTTGTAGCAGTTAAAATTAATTATTCATATATTGTGCAGGAACTTTATAGTGCAATTCACTGCTTAGTCGAAGTAGTTGACTCAGATGCCACTAGAATTCATTTACATGGAATCAAGATCTACAAATTAAAAAGATCCGTAGGATAACTGAAGGAATGTTAAAGCATCTAATTTAACTTGATCAATACTTAGTTCCAATATTATCCAGATTACAGATGAAGAATTTAGGTTGATAATAAAGTCTGCTGCCAGTCTTTATATATGGTATTTTCTAGGGTTTATGTTTTTAAATTTTAGTTAGCCAGACAATTTAGTGGTTAAGAATTATCAATATCATCAATATGTTAGATATTTATAAAGTTAAATAGCTTTACACAACTTTAATAGTAGCTTTAATCCACTGTTAATAATTTTAACCTTTTAGAAAATAATTTATAAATTTAAGGAGATAACATTTTAATGAGCTAAACTGATATAATATTTTAACTTTCAGCTTTACTAGAACAGAGCTAAAAATAATTTTTACTTTTATGAGTTGTAACACAAAAGATAAATACATACACGCATTATATGATGCTCTTGTGATAATAGTGCAATGACATCATCTTGGAAATTAACAGATTCCAGAAATTGTCCCCATAAAGCCATCAAGAGAGAGCACAGCTGTGCAAGATTCATGTTTATAAGTTCTGCCAGTTCATCAGGATTTTCCATTTTCTGCACCAATAGAAACCAACAAGCCTATAACCCTAGAAGTAGAATGACTATTATCTGAAAAACTTGTAAGAATTTTTTTTCAAGTGGCCACACTGAAACTTTTTTTTTAATATAATTAATTTCTGTCTTTGTTTGAATTACAACATGAATTACATTTACTTTCAACATCTCAGGTAATTTCTACATTAAGAACCATCTGTGAATGAGACTGCATTTAGGAATTGATTTTCAACAGTGGCTAATCAGATAAAGCTTCTGAAATCCAAGAGAATGGGCAAGGAGACAATAACCCTCCCTCCACGTTGTTTGCTCATGGATTCCAATGAATATTGACTTTGAATTTACATTTCCACTTAGGAATAAAGCCTAATAATCTCTGAAAAATTTCTGAATCCCCTTTTAGAGCTTATGATTGTCACCATATCATATGTACACAGCTAAACAAGCTATGTCCCCAGCACATAGACATTTTCCATTCTCTCTTCTAGGTGGCACTCTAAAATTGATAGAAGTTGTTAATTGGATACCATTATATTTTTTCTTAAATTAATCAGTCCTTAACACATTATCATCTTTCTTCTTCAAAAGGAAGAGTTCTGTTCCTTTAACAATTTTAAGTGTTCTCTTCGGTAAATTTTGTGCTTCTCTGAATACCCTATCAGTGATGATTAACTAGGTTTGTAAAATGCATTATAATGTTGTACTTTTAATTTTAGCATTTGCCTTTTCCTTTTTTCCAGTGTTGCTGATATCTATTTTGAACACCCTCTTCTTCCTAATGATCAGTGGGTTTTTGAAGCTGGACATATGTTGATTAGGGGACAATACCTTTATTTCTTCACAGAGTTCCAAAAGGCGTGCTTCTACATCTACATCTACGTTCTCTGAAAAGACCAGTGTATGTAAAATTAATATTCCTAAATTCTAAATAATATGTAAATTACAAGCTAAACCACATTTGAATGCATTAGAGATATAAAAAACAAGGAATTTATTTTGACAGTTTTAAAATATTATAAACATCATATGAAATCTAGTAATTCCTAAAGTGACTTAAGCCATTTTATTTAGGGCCCTTCTTTCTGCAATATTTTCACTGTTAATTATGCTTTTTAAATATTAAACACATATGATAATATAGATTTTTCCTTTAGACCTCTTTTGATTATGTATTTTAAAAGGCAACACTGTACAATGCATTAAGATGAAATGTTGAAATTTTATTAAGATTGATATAATCATGAGCTCATGAGAATTATCACTAAAAAAACAAGTTCAGAAGAATGTGTATACTGAAAATCTAAATGGGGTTGTATTTTAAAAATGTCAAAAACTGGGTTGGGGAATTAAGGGCTACACATAGAAGCTAATGGAAAAGTTTACCAAACATTATTTTGGAATTCCATTTATCGTATGCCCTTGATATAATAAAGGAGTAGGTTGTCATTTTCTGGGATTCTCCATTTTTTTTTTTACTGAAAATTTGTTCCTTCTCTCTTAAGACGACTGCCTTAAACTATGTGGGCAGTAGTTTACGCAGAAGGAATTGGCGAAAATGGTTGCTCCACTATGGTCAGCAATTGTGTCTGCAGGACCCCATTCTGTTCATGTAACTCAAAATAGAAGCTATTAAATTTATTCAGAATAAAAATCCCTTACAGGTAGTCCTTGACTTATGATCATAATTGAGACTGGATTTCTGGTCGCAAGTTGTTACACTCATAAATCAAGACACTTAACTGACTGAACCAAGTGAAAAAAAATACAGGAATTGTAAAGTCTTTTCGTATATGTAAAGTTAATTGCTAAGGTATTTTTAATAATTCATTAGCCTCATTGATAAAAATGTCTGATATCAATTTAAATTTACTAGGGCATCTTTCAGATTAATTATACTGTAGATATATTTGTTCTCAAATGAATATAGCTTAAATCTTTTTTCTAACCAAACATTCTCACAACTACCTTTTAAAATTGTGTAACTGGCATTAAGAGGACCCATTTTAGAACTGGAGGGTAAAGACCAATAACCAAATTTAGCTGATCTCAGAAGCTATACAGGGCTAGATATGGTTACTATCTGGAAGGAAGAGCTCCTGGATATACCAAGGCTGTAGGCAGTATTGGGAATTGCAAATCAATTCTTGAAGTCACTGGGAATCAATCTTGATTTGAAAACTCTTATCTTAAAACTTACATCATTCCCACCCAATCGCTATATTAGTTTACATAGAAATATTTTTTAAAAATGTATTTATAAAAATGCCTTTAAACCAGGATGCTACTTAAAAGTATTTTGGACATATCTATAAATTTGAAGCATTAACTTCCTTAAAAGTCTTCGAAGTTTTCATAAGGGCTGAATTGGTAATGTTTCATGAGAAAATAAAGAAAATTTGCACAAAATATTAGGATATAAAAAGATATAACAGCGTAAGCGTTGATTTTTTTTAAAAAAAAGATGTGAAATAACTTTCCAAAAACAGAGCAAGTTTTTCTAGGGTAGTTATTTAAATTTTGAAACAAAGGTTTTTATAGATCAATTAGAATTGCAAGCTGGGAGGTATTTTATTAGCATCTCCTTATCAAAAATGCTCTGGAGATTCTCCCACAGATCCAGAGTATAATTTGAGGACAAGGTAGTGGTCTGCATAGGAAAGAACCTATTTTTCCAAGGCTTACTGTTCTATTGAAGGTACCACCACTGCATTCAGCTAAAAGTACCTCTAACTGCTAAATATTGGGAGTTTGACATGAGACCCTAATAGCAACAGAATAAAGTTAGCATTCACCGTTCATTTTTCTGAAATGTAACATTCTTTTGTTTTGGCCCAGGATATGAAGAGTTTTGTAGGCTCAACTAAGTGTTTACACAAGCTCAGTCAATTCCAGGAATGGCCAGAAAGATCTGAACTTGAAGCAAGTTATTTTACCATCAAGAGCTCAGACCAAATTTTCCCATAAACCAGAATTTTGTTACAAGCACAGAACAAAATGTTCTGATGTCCCATAATTGGCTTGTGTTTTCTGTAAATTTTCCTAAGCTATGAAGCTTAGAGTCTGTGATAACAAAAAACAAGAGCAGGTTTACTTTGTTGACACTGACTTGAGTGAGATAAAAGAGAGTGTAAGGGGTCATTTAGGGTGAGCCAGAACCCATCATATATTGCTACCTACTGTACATGATAAGTAGCTTTCATTTTGTTTTTAATTATTCGCTATGGGGTAATTGTTACTGTTTGTAATGTAATGTCCCTCTATATTTTTGTGTCTTGCACTTTCTGGTAAGTCGCCAATTGGAAAAGTGAACATTAAACTATACTTTGGAGAAAAGCCTCCAACCAAAAGCCTGAGAAGTGTATTTATGTTGCTCTCAGGCTTTTCATGTGTTCAAGAAACACAATGTTGTACTGTTGATTCTTCACTGGGTTCAGTTGTGTATCTATCCATTCAAGAAGGCTGGAAAAAGTGCACTTAAGCCAGGGCTGTCAAACTCCTGGCCCACGGGCCAGATGCGTTGCATGCTGACCACACCCATGCCTGGTTTTGCGAAAGGGGAAAAAAGTCCCGATACGTCATGTGACGCCGCTGTGATGACATGAGTTTGTCACCCCTGACATAAGCTGTTGCTTTGTTTATTCTTATTATTAGTTTTTTTTATCTCCCACCTTTTTAATATATAACTCAAGGCGGCAAAGATACCTAATAATCCAGCCTCCTATTTTCTCCTGAGAAAGCATAACTGGCCCAAAGTGACCCAGCTGGCTTTCATGCCTAAGGCAGACTTAGAATCTACCCTTTTCTGGTTTCTAGGCAAGGACCTTAGCCACTGTTAAGTTGCAATTGATAAGTTGGATAGCTCCTTGTATATTATGTATGTTCTATACTAGTAAATTATGCTATGCATTAACGTATGTTTTAAGGTAGTAATTTCAAGACAAAAGTAATATGTATTATGTGTAAAATATGGAGGAATGGGCTTGTTTTAAACTATGAATTAACAAAGCCACAATCCATATTACAAATCATATGGAAATAATGATTTACAGTTGTATGTTTTCTTCAATATGCATGTGAAGTCCTTTAGGATACAGCAATTGAGTCACAGGAGATAGTATCAAAATGTTAGGAAGTCCTCCAGGCAACTAGGCTAAGGAGCACCAACATCTGCAGGGAAATGAGGAAAGATAATGAAATCTGTGTGACATCGACATGCAAATGCATGTGATTTATGTATTTATGTCAGGATGCAAGTATGCGGTGAAGGCACTTGGATGATGTCACATCATGGCATGAGTTGGCATTTTGATGTCATTAGTTTGCCGCAGTTGCTGCTGCTAAAAGACATATGATACAAATCAAAGAATTTGCTGAATAATTATTTTATTTTTAAAACAGCTACAGCTGTTCCAGCTCTATTCCAGCGTAAGGCAGATACCAAAAATGCAGCGCTTTTTCCACTTACAGTAAAATGAATTGTATCTTAAAGTACAATTATGTTCCTAAGTAGACTAACATAGAACTACAACTCAGTTAAAAGGTTTTTTGGCCTTCTGTAATTTAAGACAATCAAGAACATATTCTTCCTTTATCTATCTAATTAAGAAGTTCAAAATGTACAAGAAAACCACTGTTTATTAATAAATTGTAAATATACAGTGCATTCAGGAAGTATTCAGACCTTCACTTTTGTTAATTTTGTTATGCTGCAGCCTGATTCTACAGTTGCTGAAATTCATTTTTTTTTATCATTAATCTACACTCAGTACCCCATAATGACAAAATGAAAATATAATTTTAGAAATGTCTGTAAATTTATTATAAAGAAAAAACTAAAATATCACATTGGCATAAGTATTCAGACCCTTCGCAATAACATTTGAAATTTAGCTCAGATGCCCCCCATTTCTCTTGCTCGTTGCTGACACACCTTGATTGGAGTCAACCGGGGGTAAATTAAATTGATTGGACATGATTTGGAAAAGCACACACCTCTCTATAGAAGGTCTTATAGCTGACAATGCATACTGTAGCAGAGCAAAAGCCATGAGGTCAAAGGAACTGCCTGAAGGACAACCATCACTGCAGCTGGGCTTTATGGCAGAGTGTCTAGACCAGGGCTGTCAAACCTGCGGGCCAGATGCATCATGTGCTGCCCACGCCACCCCGCCACCCCGGTTTAGCAAAGGGGGAAAAAGTCCCAAGACGCCGCCATGATGATGCAAGTTTGACACCCCTGGTCTAGACGGAAGCCTCTCCTCAGTGCAAAACACATGAAAGCCCGCTTTGAGTTTGCAAAAAAGAACCTGAAGATTGTGAGGAACAAGATTCTCTGGTCTGATGAAACCAAGATCGAACTGTTTGGTCTCAATTCAAAATGTTATTACGTCTAGAAGAAACCAGGCACTGCTCATCACCTGCCCAATATCATCCCAACAGTGAAGCATGGTGGTGTGGGGTCCTAAAGATGCCCTGTGTCCCTTTACTATTGAACACAGGCGCAGGCTGTTGAGGATGAGTATTGTCTGCTTCTCAAACTGAAGAACAAATGGTTCTTGTAGTCTGCATTTCTTTCTGGAAATCTATTCATACTCCTGCACCATTCGAAGGGTGTTCATCCCAAAGTGCACCATTCCTCACCATCTAGTCGGAGCTGAAGAAGCTTCTTGGATGAGAAGCAAAACATCTTCAAAGAAAAACAAGAAAGTCCAGTTGCCTTTTGAAAAAGCACCTTTGGGCCAACCATGATCTGGATGATTGAGAATCTCCATAGACATTTAGCTATGCACTTTGGGATAAACACTCTTCGAATAGTTCAGGAGAATGAACGGATTTGAAAAAAAACTGCAGACTAAACGAACCATTTGCACTTCAGTTTGAGATGCAGACAACTCAGACTCATCCCCAACAGCCTGTGCCTGTGTTCAACAGTGAAGGGACACAGGGCAGAAAACATCCCTCAAAAATCACAGCTCCACAACAGTCCTTTCAGCAGTTACAAAAAGGCTCCACACCCATTTGCATCACTCAGGTGATCCTGATGAAACAGACAAACCTCCAAGTGGCCTCAATGACTCTCTAAAAGAATTCAAATGACCAGCTGTCTGCAAGGAATAGAAATCCTTCCATTCGTCACTATCTGGTCAAAACTGAAGAAGCTTCTTGGATGCAAAGCGAAATGTCTTCGAAGAAAAACAAGAAAGTCCAGTTGCCTCTTGAAAAAGCATGTTTGGGACAACCATGACGAAGAATCTCCATAGACATGCTGTGGGGGTGTTTTTCAGCAGCAGGGATTGGGAGACTGAAGGAATGGAGCAAAGTACAGGGATATCCTTAATGAAAACATGTTCCACAGCATTCAGGACCTCAGACTGGGCCAAAGGTTCACTTTCTAACATGACAACGATTCTAGACAAGCAACACAGGAGAGGCTTAGGGACAACTCTGTGAATGTCCTAGAGTGGCCCAGCCAGAGCCCCGACTTGAACTCTATGGAACATCTCTGGAGAAACCTGAAAGTGGCTGCCCACCCAAGGTCACCATCCAACCTGTCTGAGCTTGAGAGGACTTGCAAGGAAGAATGGCAGAAAATTCCCCAATCCAGGTGTCCAAAGCTTGTACCATCATATCCAAAAAGACTCGAGGCTGTAATTGCCGTCAAAGGTGCTTCAACAAAGTATTGAGTAAAAGGTCTGAATATTTATGCCAATGTGATATTTCAGTTTTTTTCTTTTTAATAAATATACAGACATTTCTAAAATTCTGTTTTCACTTTGTCATTACAGGGTACTGAATGTGGATTAATGAGAAAAAAATGAATTGCAACAACTGTAGAATCAGGCTGCTGCATAACAAAATTGACAAAAGTAAAGGGACTGTGAATACTTTCTGAATGCACTGTATAAAAGCAACAATGGGATTCCAAATAATATCCAAAAGAGTATATTAAACTGGATCTTTTTCATGAACAGAAATGCTTTTGCAGTCGGTCTCGCTTTGACAGAAGACATTCCAATTCAATGGATGCTCCTACTAAAAGGGATGTAGTGACTATTCGATTTTATTTTTCTCTTGACATTTCTAGTATTGCCCCATATGCTGTTCAGGAGAGTATTATCTCCAAATCCTCCTGCCCTTTTCTTTTTTACCAGAACATTTTGGGATCAGAATTTCATGTACAGGGAATCTGAATTCAACTCATTGAATATTTGCACTTGTAGCATAAGCATATTATTTTATCTCATGCCTGGAAGTAAAGCCAGATATTGTTACAAAGCCTGCTATCAGAAGGATAAATAGGTAGGAGAAACTGAACTTCCAGTGAAAAGTATCTCATTTCATCAACACTGTAACTTCAGACAAAGCTGGACAGAGCCTTAATTTAATATATTTATTATGGTAATTGATACTTGGCCCCTGGGGTTGAATTGCTCTTTAAGGCTCCTTGATCTTCTGTAAACATGAAATAATAGGTATTATTTACAAACAGTAATATAATTTTACTATAATAAATCCTAATGGGTTATAAATATAACCCACTTTTTAAAAAACATACCTAGATAGGCGTCTCCCTGGATTCGTAGATATTTTCTTCTGAGAAGACGTTCATAAAGGACCTGCATGCTGGACTTGGCTAGTTATAGGGATTGTACACACGACTAGTTACTACACTCTTCCATTTGTGCTTATTATTACTATTACTATTAGCTTTAAAGTTAATAAGCTTATAATTTGCCTACTAATTAGTGAAATTAGATAAGAAAATTAAAGAATAGAATTTAGTAGATTTCTGGATCTGGAGTTGATGATGTACATTATGGCTGTTTTGGGCTTATAATTTGTTTGGAGTTTAATCTGTTAAGGCAAGGTTGTTCAAATGCTAACAATTTTTCTTATTTAAATAGAGTAGGGTGGAACATGATTTGTTCAAAACTTCTCTCTTTTTGTAAGACCAAAAAAAAGCCAATTATGAAAATAAAAATGTACATCAGAAAAGTAAGAAAACAGAAGGCAAAAAGAAAGTATACAATGCAAGGCAATTTAAAAAAACAATGATTTCAGGTACTTTTTGCTAGAATCCCATTTGAATCAAAATTCTAGATAGTGTACAACAAATAACCCATTATTTTATGATAATAATTCAAATAGTACATTTTTCTGTTTATAAACTGAATGCACATTGCAGGTAAGTAAGCCAGTATCTCATTCAAACTTGCGTACATGCAACTTTAATTTGCACTCAGTATGTTTAGCAATAAGTTTTATAAGTTCAGGTTAGTAATATTAGTACACATCACCAACTCAGTAAATGTCCTAAGCATAACAAGTTTTTTTCATATGCACAGGCCAAATTAAAATATTGAATAAATGAACCTAAAAATCAAAATAAATATTATCTACAGAAAATGTCAGCAATAAAACATAATGTATTGAAAAGTCCTCTTTTCAGTTCTAAATTTAAAAAAAAACATTAGTTAGCTAATTCATGAGTTCCATTTAATTCCTGCAAAGATTAGAGTAGGTTCATTTAAATAATTTTCTGTGGGGTAACTTATTATTGAAACATAACTTTTAATCTTAAGCAAAGTATTTAGATATTTTCCTTAAATAATTCATAAAACTAGATAAATGTATTTACAACTATATGACCAAAATATATCACCTTACAAATTATTACCGTATATAAACAATTCATTACAGAATACAAGAATTCTATTAGTAATACAACCAAATGCTATATCCCAATTTATCTATCAATTCAGGGGTATATTTTGCTATTCTAATGAAATGTTAGATGAGGACAACAACCTACAGTCTAGGAAGGTGCGGGGATTTGCATCTTCAGTGGAAAAAGTGCTTCAGAGAAAATAGGTGCAGGCTACTGCATTTGTTGACACCTTAAAGAAGCCATGCCTTTATTTAAGTAGATGACCACAGAATATAAGAATTTGGTTGAATCTTGATTCCTCAACTAAAATAAACATTTTTGTGGGATGAGGTGGCTGCAGTGAAAATCCAGGAAAAGGTGTGGCTTTTTGAAGAAGGTATTGACAAATATAGTATGATTCCACGTTCTCTCTGAAATATTTTTCCATGTCAGATTCAAGTATCCGCGGATAATTGCTGGAGTCTTAATGTACAATAATAGATTTTAGCTGTTGCATTATATGCTACTGCATATAAAGCTAGATTTATGGAGACTAGTTTGTTGTGATCAGCCTGTACACCTATGCATAAACCTATTATAAATATAATACTCCATACATGCTAACCAATTCCAGGAGCATGATCAGATAAATTAACCAAGAATAGAAGGCATACTATTTTGTCCATATCTGGGTCCTTGGATTGCTATATCATTTTCACATCAAAGTAGCAAAAGTAAATTTTCTTAGCTAAAACCAGGGGTGGGTTTCAACTGGTGTTACACCCGGTTCAGTCGGTTTTTGTTAAAAAAAAAAAATTTTTTTGGCCTTCCCACGTGCCCTGACGCTATAGCTACCTTCATTCGCTCTGTTTTCAGCACAGCTGATCGGCACAGCAGCCTGCCTCAGCTGTTTTTCTGCCTAGGGGCTGCTGCAGGAAGTTTGTTTCTTTAGAAACTGGGTTTATTTATTTATTTATTTTTACAAAAACCAACTGAACTGGTTCGCTAGAACCGCCTGACCTTAACAACTGGTTTGGGTGAACTGGTCCCACCCCTGGCTAAAACATATGTTTAATTACTATACGGAGCCACACTAGCATTTCCTCATTTCTGAAGTTCCTTAAAATCACACCATTGAAATTTAGAAGCATGGTTAGAACTCATCGGGGATCTGGCTTCAATCTACTTTATAAATAAATCTAGAAATCTAAATAAAATATTAAATAGAGAAATATCAGCAATAAAAGCATAATGTATTAAGAACTCTCTATTTTAAAATTGATTTTTTCCAAGATAGTAATTGGTTAATTTGTAGCCCTTAGTGAGTAGGAAAGATAAGTGTGACCCCAGCTGCTATGTCAGCAAACAGAGACAAGCATGAACCAACATGCAGCTCATTCATGGTAAACTAGATTGTCCAGAAATGTAGCATAATATTGAATCTCAACACAGCTGCTAACTTTCTAATTCTGTCAACTATATTAAATCTTTAGTAACTGAAGTTCCAAAAAGCTTACTGTAGATTCATATAAAACTGCAAATACAACTGGGTCTTTCTTTGTCATTTTAACCATTATATCAATAAAGACTAACTTGCTATTGCAGCCACTAGTAAGGAGAGTGCACAATGATCATCACACTAAAAACCAGATGAATGCTGATACTCCTTCTGTCTCGCTTTTTTTAATAGTTGGTTTAAGTGAAGCTATTTTACTTTTCGGTTTTCAATCAAACTGACTCTTGAATTGCATGAGAGATGGGATGAACAAGAAGTGTATAGGAAGTCCTTATCTTATAACTGGGATCGGAACCTCCGTCATTAAACAATGTGGTTGTGATGTGAGTTGTGCCCAATTTTATCACCTTTTTGCTGTGGTTGCTAAGCAAATCACATGATTATTAAACGAATCTAGCTTCCCCCACTGACTTTGCTTATCTGAAACCTCCTGTGAAGGTAGCAAATGCTGATCACATGACCTGGGATGCTGCAACCATTGTAAATACATGCCAATTACCAAGGGCCCGAAATTTGATCCTGTGACTGCTGAGATGCTGTGACAGACATAAGGCGTAAGAGCTGATCATAAATCATTTTTTAAATCACCATAGCTTTGAATGGTCATTAAACAAATGGTTGCAAGAACTATTTGTACAAATACCTGTCTTAATAGTGACTACATATTTATCTCCATGTCTCTAAATCCTAGGCTTATCCTGTATTAGTAATATCAAAGTTATATAATATTACCGTATATCACCACTGTATACAATATACAGAGGTGATACTAAATCACCATATCATGTGACATGGCTCCAGAAAGAACTATAAGCCCTTCGTTTGAAAGAAAACTGTTTTCTATATCCTACTATATTATGTAGGAAGTTTCAGCTTTTAATTCTGTTATTAATGCAAATACATTTGAAATAAAATGTTTTGCAGTAATTCTAGTTTATTTTGAAGAACATAGGGTATTTTTATTAACATATTGTGTAATTATAATATTAATATAAGTCTATTTAATATAAATATAATGTGGGTGCTCTGATATATTATATGAGAAAATAAGGTAAATTTTACATTTTGAAGAAATAATAAAAAAGGCTACATAATTAACTCTATGGGCAGCATTTTTTATTGCTATTATCTATATCCTAAGGTGTATCTTAGTACAGTGGCGAATACTGCAAGCTTTGCCATAGAAGGGAAAAAAATTGACATACCTGCATCTAATTTCTGACAGGAAGGCAGTTCATTTGATAAATTGGTAAAATAACTGTGTAATCCTTTGAAAGCGAGCAGCAAACTGGCACAAAGTGTATGGTGAAGACTGTAAGCATGATTCAAGAAAGGTTCTGCTATTACAAAACTGCAACCCTAAAAATGGATTTATAATTTTTAAGTCATAAGGAAACATCAACATTTTATTTCAAGTTTAAAGACAATGCTTAAGATATTACCCAAGGCATTCTTTTTATGTAAGCTTTCCCCCCTCACCTACCCACAAACATATACACACACAAAAATCCAAAGTTAAGGAAATTCCTGGAGGGAGGGGAGGGAGGAAGGAAGGTAGGTTTCCTATGAACATGTCCTAATTCTGGAAGTCTTATTCAGTATTACAGTTCACTGAATTTCTTTGTTAAAAAGTTTATTATTTAGGATATATTTCTCAGTCAAATAAATCAACAAAAACAACTGCAGTATTACAAAAAAATGTTACATAGCATCATGACCAGTATTTCTAGTAAGCAATATTTTAACACAGCAGATATTTGTCAATATCTACTCCATGTAATGTTTTGCTTCTTAAAAATTATTCTGTAAATGATTTGTACTGTTCAATCAATTAAAAAGACCAAATAATTCCAATCTTACATCAGCTGATAATTGCTTGGTGTAATTGCTGCCAAAGACAACACTTTCAAGAGAAGGAATCACAGAATCCCTGCTCTGCACCGGTGCATTTCTGTTTAACCAAGTATTCTTTATAGGGCGAGGAAAGCTAAAAACAAATGAAGGCAGAATTAAACATTGGAACAAATATGTGAACAGTCTGCAGGAAAAATCAACAGTAGAAAATTAAAACTTGATACAAAATTACTAATTCAGTATTTGTTGCAACTAGTTATTAGGCCACTATACTGCACAGAATATGGCAATGTATAAAACTAAACATTATTTAAATTATTGTAAATACAGGTGTCCTTGACTTACAACCACAATTGTTGAGCCCCAAATTTCTGTTGCTAAGCGAGACAATTGTTAAGTGAATACTGGCCCATTTTCTTGTAACAGTTGTTAAATGAATCAATGCAGCTGTTAAGTTAGTGTTATTGTAATTTTGAATGGTCATTAAATGAACTGTTGT
>JANHJO010004401.1:0-10277 GCA_032468235.1 Pseudoxyrhopus heterurus
TGTTGCTCATTTTGACATCACAAATTGAAGCAGAGCCCATGGCTCACAATCCAATGATTGCAGGGATGCTGTTATGTATGGAACTTCAAGGACCCATCCTAAGTCGTCATCCCCCATTCCCCCCCCCCCAAATTTAACTTTGAATAGTTGCTGAATGAATGGTGATAACCCAAGGAATGCCAGCAGTGTAAAAATGTAATAATTATAATATTTTTTTAAGGAAAAATATGATATGGGCCTGTTATTTAGAACAGAACTACAGACTGATAGCACAATAGAAAACATCCTAGTTTTAGCCAGCTTAAGCGTAATGTTTGATCCAAATTGCGGTAGATTAAAGTTCCCCGGCATCAATTCACTTTTAGAAGTAGTCTTCATGATTACCCATGAAATGTGATCTAACAGAATCAATTGAATTCTTAATCCAATTCACTTGAATTCTTAGTAAGATGGACAATCCAATGGGCAGTCCTGCTCTGTGATAGTAGAACATAACACCTTTTTGTGAGAGGTACTTTGATACAGAAATTATACTCTAGAGATTTCCCATGTTGGAAAAAAATCAGTTGCCATATATCAATATACACATACATACCCATACACATATATACATGTGTGTGTGTTGTGTATATACGCATGTGTGTATGTGTATGAGAGACAGAGACTATATACAAAGTAATCTAATTTGGTAGGTTTGAATATAGGAAATTAGCTTTTGGGCACTTAGTGATCTCATTGTTTTTCTCAAGATAAATGATGACTTCTGGATTTCAGTTACATTTACATCAAATTGGGAGAAATCAATCTGATATTTTAAAGGAGAGAAGAAATAAAATTGAACAGTTTTGAGACCTTAAAGAGTTATTTTCCTCTAGACAATTTCTTCTATAAATAATTGAGAGCCTCATGCTGTCAAGTAGATTTCCCCCCCTTATTTTTGTTCTGTTTTTTATTCAGTATGTTTTAAATCTGTTTAAGAGTATTCATGGAATCTATAAGCTTAAAACTTACTATCATGCTCAGGAAATCGGGAGTCAAAGCGGTTTAAATTAACATACAGGTTTATTGCATGCTAACTCTCACTGCAAGAATCTGAACTGCTAACAGCCAAAGCAAATTGGCAGTAGAAGAGTCCACGGAATTCAAGGAGGGATGGACTTAGCTCTCTTGTGAGCACGAAGGGACTCCAAACTGATGATATGCTTGACCCTTCCCTCAGGCTCATCCTGGTCATCTCGTACATCTCCTTTAATCAGCAGATTGTATCAGTTACTTGTAATCATTTTCTTTTTGTTATCTGCTCAGCAGTTGAATTTATCAGACTTTCAGTCATCTGCTTATGCCCAATTAATTAATTATAAAAATTTACCATACGTAGTTCAATTTTTTCCTGTTTCAAGGAATATATACGTGTTTTTCCTAACATAGATGGTATATCATGAGATTATTCTCATCTTTCTTCTTAATCCCCACAAAATGAATTAGGTTTTATGATTTCTAATAGGTATGACTGTTTGAAAGGGAAGAGACAGTAAGTGATCTTTTCATGGATCATAAGAAGAAAATTCCACAGTAGCATTTTTCTTTTTTTTTAATACTGTTGTGGATTTTTTTTCCTGTACAGTTTTGAAAGTTTAGGATTTCCTAAACTTCCAATTTCCAGAATGTCCTGAAATGCTTATGGAAGTCTTGTACTATTTTTTTCAGGATGATGATTAACGTTTATATTCAGATTCAATAGAACAGCTCCATTTGCTTGGCCAATAAAGAATTCTGATTCTGATTCTGATTTGATCCATGCAGATAGTGAAGTGAAATCTAATATTTTGCATTTAGGTTAGAGCTGTTTTTTACCTTGGTTTTTAAAGAAAAGGTCTCAAATCATCATCAACCCATGATGTCTTACTAACTCAGCCTTTTGGTTCACACTTAATATGTGAAAGTGAAGAATGAAGGAAGTAGCATTTGTAAGCACTTTCTGAAAGTACCTTATTTAAATCGAAACATACAACACACGTCTTCGTTCAAAAGTTTTGAAGAATGCCATTATCATTGGGTTATATCACAGAGACTGAATCTCAATAATAAGAATAATATTTGCAATTAAATTCACTTAACTCCTTCCAACCCAATTTTCTGTAATGTATTGCTGTATTAATGATATTTATAATTAACTGCAAGTTATATATTAAGGAATGATGTAGAAAAGTTGTGAAAATCATACAATGTTATGTGGAAATTTTTTTGAATAGGTATGGAAAAAAATTAAATAGAGTTAAAAAAAGAATTTTTCAAAAAAAAAATTCAGCTGTTGATTTTTAAACATTTTTTAGGTGTCTAAAAGGAATGGTATTGCTGATGCCAAACAGTATAATACAGCCCAGGGGTCTCCAATAGTAATAAGGACATGGGACACCTTTCAGATTCCAGATGGATCATTACAACTGACATCTTGGTTGACGACTGTGAAAAAGATCCTTGGATTATTTTATTTTATTTTCGTGGGGGACCACAATCACAGATCTACAGGATACACCAGGCAAGTAGTACCGAGGATTTAATTGCTTATGTGGCCTTTCTATTATAGAAGGAGAGAGGCTGTTTACAATGCAGATCTGAAACCATCTTCCCAAAGGTTTCAGTGTATTTGTGAACTCTTATTTTGTAGTAATTATGTTTAAAATCGTAGACTGCAGGGCTTAAAAATGTAAACGTATAACCAACAAATAGTTTGATATATTATTAGAAATGATTTATCTTTGTGAAATCTGTAGTACCATTTGTCAATGTATTACTATAACAGAGATACTATTTGATCCAAATATTACAACTTAGCAGGTAGCCACATCCCAAGCTTATAATTTTTGGTGTGAAACAGTGATGATTCCTCTTTGCTTTGAAAGTTGGTACTTTAGACATTTGTATCTTCACTATTTTCCCCTCAAAATTATTTTTTAACAAAAATAATTATCACTGATTTATTTTAATTGGCAAATCCATAGTTAACGGCCAGAGATCCATAAATCACACTCTACTTACTTGAATGATTGAGTTAGCAACATATGTGATGGGTTGCTGCATTGGATGGAACCAATAATACTTGTTGGTACGCTCAGCTACAAGTATTCCTTCAAATCAGGATTTGGAAAGCTTTTAAAGCCTTCTAACAGGACTTGAATACAAGTAAGTTCTCTACTTATGACCACAATTATGACTGGAATCATTGAGCAAAGTGGTCGTTAAGTGAGACACCCATGTGACTGCTTCGCTCAACAAACACAATCCCGATGTCTTATCCCATCCCAGGAAATCACAGACGCATAGGTAAGTCTTATCTTTTCTAAAAGATTTTCAAACAGAACTCTTAACAGCAAAAAATTTGAAGGAGTTGAGGAACACGATGGTGAGGTGAACAGAGAGTTGTTGCCAATGGATTTGTGAAGCATGCTGCTCCCTTTATAGGGGGGCAGCGTGACCCAAATTTAGTCCTTTGACAGAACAGAGTTCTTTCTGGCGAATAGTCTTGCTCAGAGCCTTTGTTCAGTGACTGAGATTCTGTTCTGCTAGGCAGCCCTTTCGTTCTCAAAGAGCTGCCTGGCGAGTGGGAGCAGAATCACAGCTCCAGGCAGAGCTGAGATTCCCTCCCAGCAAAGAGCTGCCTGCTGGGAGGGAATCTCAGCTCCGCGGCAGGCAGCAGCAGATTGCAACCTTCCCTGCTGGCTTCCCTATTGACTTTCTGGGGAAGCAGGCAGAGAAGATGGCAAATGGTGATCACATGATTGCAGGGTACACAGCAGCTGGTTGTAAACATGAACAGGTTGCCAATCGCGCAGGTGATCATGTGACCACACAAGGGTAGCGCTATGTTTTATAAAGACCGAAAGTGCTTTATGGGCTGTATTCGGAGACCATCATAATTTCAAACAGTCATTAAACAACCAGTTGTAAGTCAAGAAGTTTGAGTAGCATATAGGCATATCTGAAGAAATACTGTCCTTCCATATGCAGATGTATGAGTTTGGACGTAATTCTCTGTTTTCATTTACATAATGTATAGTTGGTATTTAAGGAAATGATACTTTCTAGGTCTAATTCAAAATGTCAATTTGAAATGTCATTTAAGTTTAATATTGCCTAGGTTTGAATGTCACTTTTGATTCTTGCAAATATTTTATTGTTTGTGATTGTTAATAAAGTGAACAATTCTGAGTTCATGGCTAAATCTTTTTAAACAGCCTTTTGAAACTGATCTGTTCATGTATTATTGAAATGGGCTAATACAGGTACTAATGACGGTACCCCTATTCTTCCTTTTCCTTCTCTTTTTCCAGGCTCCATATTTCCTTTAGATTTTTAAAATAACCCTTTCTAATGAGGATGACTGATATGATTAGAGTAAAGGAGGAAGGTGATACAATGAAATGTTCAGAAGCCGAAATAAAAGACAATACTGCAGTGGAACACTTCGTAAGATCAGAAAGTCAAGAGCAAATTCAAGCAGAAAAAGTTGAAAAATGTACCGATAATAAAAATGATGTACAGGTAAGAGAAATATCTCCCATCTTATTTTTTCATCCTGGTGTGGTGTATATTGAATGGAAGGAGGAAAAACAATGTAGGCCATTGTGAATAAAAGGCAGGATAAAAATCTAATAAAACTAAAAATAACATAGAATAAAACCCGGTGTCTCTTAATTATATTTGAGTCAGTTTTGTTGATGTTCTTAAAATGCACGAACTGTGATTCTCTTTTGTTTGCACCTTTGCTTTAATCTACCCTTTTCTTATTATTGTGCTTTTTAATTTTTTCAAGTAGGTCTGAAAATATGGGTGTACAATTTTCAGAAGGGAAAGATGGGTGTATTGATAGCAATATATATTTTGTATTGGTGAGTCGTCATATTAATATACTATAGAGGTCCAAAATATGTTGAATTGATCAATGTTCACTTCAAATATGAAATACATGCTTTTTAAAACCAAAAACCAGGTTGGTTAATTTCAGTTGAATTTAAGCTTTCTACTTGAGAGTTGCTATTCCTAATCAAAGCAGTTTAATTTCATTAGTTTCAGCATTTCTTTAAAAGAATTTTAAGTGAGTGAGTAATCCAAAGAGAATTGTTCCTAAAACCCTGAATGGCTAATTGTGATTGCTTTGATTTTACTTTCTGCTTTTCTGTATAATAGTGTTTTATTCTGCAGCTTTGTCATGTTTGCTTAGTCAAACATCTATTTTTTTCCTTAACCTCCTTTTCTGGAATTCTGCATTGGTTTTAGAAAAATATTGGGCTTTCTTTCCTTTGTGGTAGACCATGTAGAAGGTAAAGTTGATTAGGAGCATCTCCTGTGATTTCTGATCTTTTCCATACGCCTGTGCAATTAAGAAGAGACTTCACCTTCTTTCCAACAGTCTTGTGTAAACAAGAAAGTTGGTGAATACTACACTTCCCTCTTTTAAAAAAAAAAAGTCTAGGGCAAAAAGTCTAGGGCAGCAACAACTTACGTAAGTATTCTGGAATCCATGTTGCCAACACTTTTATCAACTTCCTTTTCTCTCCCCGCTTCTTCTTCCCATTATATTGGTAGCAATGCAAGGGTCTATGAATGAGTATATTTTTCTTTTATTTAATTCCTGAAGAGCCTTTTGTTACATGCCATTTCAATAAGCATAATATTTATCTTTGGAAAATAACGTTTCATTTTACGATGAAGAATTGCCACCTGCCTTTCTCTGAAGAGTGAGATTCTCAGAATGTAATAGCAAAACTCAAATTCTGCAGTTCTATTGCTTGACAGCAATTAAACTAGAAACTATCCTCTCTTTATAAGAAATCACTTTCAAGTCATGATAGTGAGTTCTGAAAGCATAGTATCGAGGTAGATAGATACAGAGTGAGGCAAAATACAGGTAGTCCTTGGGTTATGATGACTCATTGAACAACCATTCAAAGTGATAATGGTGCTGAATAAGGCAAATTTACAAATGGACCTGCACTCCCCCAATACACCTGCATTCATGCCACAGCACCCACCCACTTTATAGACTGTGTTGGTTAGCAATGGAAATTCTTGTCCCAATTACCACCGATAAGCAAAGATATCTGCTAAGACATAGTCCCCACTTTGTTCAATAGGGCTTTATCTTAGGTAAATATATATAGAATTGTTGTCTGTGTCTTTATAACTTGTTCACTGAAATATTTAAAAATGTGTCTTTGCAAATAGATCTTAGTTACAAGTGCTATGGGTAATTTATGCAGTAAAAATATAATATTACAAAATATTCATTAGGTCACTCCATTCTTTGTCTAAATGTTTGGACAATATTAATTCTAGTCAAAGAAAGTTTTTCAAAGTACAATATTATCTTGTGTTGGAGTCCAGATGTTTGGCTATATTGGACTACTGATCTTAGGGATCATCTATAACACACTGTCAATCTTCCCTGATAGTAACTGTGGTGCAAACCAAGACTCATTTTATCTGGTATAACAGGAGTCTCCAATCCTCAGGCTGCGGCCCACTGCTAGACCATGGCCTACACACAACCAGGGCATACGAGCAGCGAGCTGGAGCACATGCACGCATGCAGCTCAAGTCAAACAAGTGGTGGACGTGCGTGTGCACAGCTCAACTCGAACAAGCAGTGGGCTGACGTGCATGCACACCTAAACTTACAGTTGAGCTATGTGTGCATGTGCATGCCTGCCACTCATGCAAGTCGAGCTGTGCATGCGCGCTGACCCATTACTTTGCTTGACCTGGTTCCCCCCTCCCCCCCAGCTGGGCTGCCAAGCCACAAAGGTTGGGGATCACTGTGGTATAGCCTTGTTTCTGATTTATTACTGAGTTTAAAATTGCTTCTAGTGTTTCTTTAGTGCAGCTATATTCAAATTTTGTCCCATTCTCCTCCTATAAAATTTAATAAAAGTTCAAAGCTTCTGCTTCAGAGGTTTTGATTATCTCTGCAGCTCAGTAGGAGAACAAAATAGAGATGTTTGGTCACCAAGGCAACATCATTTTTGATGCCTTCATCTATCAATAGTCCATAATATCTTTCATAAATCAATTCAGCTGTTTCTGTATTTTCCAGAAGTTACATTTGTTGGCTTAAACTGTTTTATTGGTGCTTTAGATTCACATTTGGTACATAATCAGGTCATTTTTTAAAAAGTTTCTTACTATGCGTGCCATGCCTGAGATAGTTATTAAAAAGAAAATCCCATCTAAAGCTGTGAGATGACTTCTGAATAAATAGAATTATGCTGTATTTCTATCTGACAGTAGACACACAAGAAAATTGTAAGAATGTACACCCGATATCCTATTATTTAATGATATAAAGTCACAATTGGAAGTCTTCTTTGATCACTGTTGATATGTTCCTTTAGAAATTATGTTTGAATTCTACATTATTTCATGATTTTCGATATTTATATATATATATTTTACTTGAGATAATAATAGAAGTACCTATATTGTACGATATAACTTGGCATATAAGACATTTGAATATAGATTAATGATTTATGAATCATTTAGGGCGGGCTATGACACAATTTCCCCAAGCATTCCTAAACAAACAAATAAATAACATAAATGTTCAGAGAAGACTATCTATATTTGAGAAGCTTCAGTGTTGGAATCAGGAAGGCCTTGTGGCACTGTGGAGCATCTGTTACCAATAAATACCATTCAGGTATAAATTTGGCTTGTAACAATTACATTGAAACCAGTGCCATAAAGAAACACATATGCCTTGCCTAGGGTATTTCTAATGTGAAAAGTGGGAGCATGGTGGCTCGCGTGGTTAGGATGTTGAGATGGAGGTTAGCAAGCTCATGTTCGAGACCTGAGTGCTGCTATGGGGCAGGGTTAAGCTCCTTTCCTTCACTCCAGCCCCTGCTAGGGATATGAAAGGAGCCCCAGAACTGGGTGTCCCGTGGGTAGCAGTGATGTCACCAGCTAATCCTTTCAACCCGAAAGTACCTCAGTGCCTCTGACACGAGTGCAAGCAAGCAATGAGAAAAATGGTTATCTTATTTGGTCCTATTACTGTGGCACTTGGATATTTATTTTGCCAAATCCTATTTTTAACTAATATGACAACAGAGCGTTCTTGTTAGGGAAAACTGTATTTCAGAGGTAACTTTCACTGGAGATGAAGTGCTCTGAAAAAAGCAATTGTTCTTGTTTTCAGTTTTCTGTTGATAGAAAAATTCCCTATTTGATAGGGGAAATTATTTGCAACGTGAAAAATTTAATCCCTCCTTCAAAATGCTATCTGTTCCTTATATAAATTATACAGTTACTGTAATGTGTTCCCTTTGTTAGTTGCTTAGAGGCAGGTACATTATGTGTAGGATTCTTAGGAATAGAGTTATTTTTCTCCTTAATGATGTCAACACTGAATGTTTTTTAACACAACTATAGGCAAAAGGGACCACTTAAGTTTGTGATAACTGATGGGCGCTGTGGCGTCAGGCAAGACGCATTTTCATTGATTCCATTTATTTTTTGACAGTGGTTATTGCTTTCAGCCATTAACTTTGGAGCTGCATTGTTTGCTGTCTTGATGAGTAAAAACTGTCTTTCCCCAGGAAACAAGTACATAGAGTAAAAGCAAGATTTAGGGTTGATTTTGAAACCTTGATTCTGATTCTTGCAGTAATTGTGAGCTAGATATGTGTTGTGTTCAAGTGATATCATTCTGGTGAGGCCAACCTCATGACTTAATGGCTACTTTGATGGTGTCTTGACGAGCTCCATTCCTGGTGAGGACTTCTGAAATCCAGATGGACACTTCTGAGAACACCGGGCACTGAAATCTGCATATCTGAAAGCAGCTAAGATGGAAAGACACTGCCTTATAAAAGCAAGGGTGAAACCTGAGATTGGCTTTGTCTTAGTAGGAAACTGTGAGATTAGTTCCAGAAAAATATGGAAACCTCATTTCTGTAAGTCGAATGGGCTCCAGCAGAAGTGATTCAGTTTGCAGGCTAACTTTTCTTTCATTCAAAAAAATAATTAATTATAAATAACCCTAAAAGTCTACTGAACTCATAACAATGTCTGCCACTTCTGGGCACAGAGATTTTTTCTAAATGCATTAATGAAATTAATTAATGAAGTTTTTTTTTTAAATTTCTAATCATCAATGATGTCTGGTGTCACAGCAGAATTTTACCTTTTGTATCCAAGTTGATGTTTTTGTGTGATATCGATGCCTGCATGAATTCCTGAAGGGAGTTTGGTTCCCTAAGCTAATGAATCTTTCTCTTTTTTTCAGAATTTACTAGATTGATACTAATGCTTTTACATGTTTTTTTTTTATTCTCATTGATTTGGAAGTAGCATCGTATTGTCTTTTGCAGTCTCCCTCTAAAGCGAAGGATATCAAATAACAATTTTTGTATTTTCAGCTTTTTATCTGATATCTAATTGATATGATCTACCCCGGGGAGTAAATGACTTTTTGTAGTTTCTCCAGGCTAAATGACTTCCCTTTGCTCGTTTGAATGCTCGGAAGAGTATTGAAAATGGAACCAGTACTATGAGACGGCTAAATTCATCTGCTTGTAATGGGACAGATTCAGTCAATAGGAACATGACCATTGTAGCAGATCACTGGCTTGATTTATACATTCAACATAAGCCACACTATGACTATGATTTAAAATAGTTGTTTGTAAACTATGTTTATGTTCTGTAAATTGTAGGGAGCCAGGGACTTGTGGTTTATTCAATAAGCCACATTTAAAAGAAAACCAATGTTGGGGAAAGCTGCCCATTAAAGCAATTGTGAAACACGGAGACTAGGCTACGAAACCAGATTGCTGATGTGCACAACATGGTTAGTGCAATCTGAATTCAATCATTCACTTTCTCCTGCCTAGAGAGAGGCTGGCGCTTTTGTTTGCTCCAATAATCATAGATCAAGAACATATTTGGCTTGATTTCCAGTAATAATTTTCATGTCTTCTGTTAAAAAATAATAGTTTTGTTTTCAGCTACGTTTTTTGGCATAGGTGTTTTATATCATAAGCATACTGAAAATGTCAGCTACTGTTTTCAGGCTGAGCCTGCTAACAGTCCATTAGGTCAAATCAACTGTTAAAAGTGTGAGAAATAGAGATGGGGTTGCTTTTTGTTTTCTTCCATAGTTGTGAGGGATTAACACGAGAAAATTAAAAGGGAGAAAGGGCATAAAATCAGAAGAAAGATCATTGTGAGAAATGTCACTATTTTGTAACTTATCTCATCCTTTTACTTACCCT
>JANHJO010004401.1:10287-21995 GCA_032468235.1 Pseudoxyrhopus heterurus
AATAGTTCATTGGTATCCGTTCAAAGTTACAACAGCATTGGAAAAAAGTGACATGACCATTTTTCATACTTATGATCGTTGCAGCATTCCCCCAGTCACATGATTTACATTTGGATGCTTGACAACTGACTCACATTTATGATGGTTGCAGTATCCCGGGATCATGTGATTCCCCTTTTGTGAACAACTGACAAGCAGAGTCAATGGAGGAGCCAGATTCACTTAACAACTGGATTAGTAATTTAAGAACTATAGTGATTCACTTAACAAATATGACGAGAAAAGTCATAAAATGGGGCAAAACTCACTTAACAAATTTCTCACGTGGCAACATAAATTTTGGGCTCAGTTGGGGTCATAAGTTGAGGACTACCTGTAGTACAAAGAAATCCTCCAGATAGGAGTCCGGGTATGGTGAAGGAATATTTAGAACTCCGTTGAGGCTCTTGTGTGCTGTCAATTTGAAGGCACCTGAATAGAAAAGATAGTTCCTGCAGGTATTCCAGTTGTGTAGCTCAAAACTGCTCTCCCATTGTGCTCTCCCTCCTTGTTCCCTAGGTCATTACCATCTGTTGTCCCCATCTCCAGCAACTGCCTGCTTGCTTGTTTCCATAACTGGTATGATTGGATTAAAACAGGCTTCCTGCTACTTCTACTTCCTTGGTTTTTGGAAGAACAGGTCCATCTGAAATGGGAGGAGGAGAAGGATGGTAGAGCAACTAGAAACCATGCATCTGTTTTCAGCTCAATTTTTAAAACAGAATAAAATTTAATTATTAGAGACAGGGCCTGTGGGAGATGCCAAGAAGCGTATCCAATATTTATGGGCATTTGTTGCTGACTCCAGTATTAAACCATCAGTGTTCATCCTATATAATGCAGATATGAATGATGTGGCACAATATATGTATAGTCCACCCAAGTATGAAGCTTTTCTTTTTATCTAGCATAAAAAGAATCACAAACAATTTCTTTGTGGTTTTAATTATTCTAATGTCTTGAGATATCCTTAATCTCATTGTCTGCACGCTTGTGTGTGTGTATGTGAGAGAGAGAGAGAGGTTTTCTTTTTAAAAGCTATAACCATGTATATTGTGCTTAGGTAAGCATTTGGGTTTTTTTCCTCTTTATTGTATATTGCAAAATTGCATGCCCACTCTGTACTGTACTTCTTAGTTCTTCTTTTAGTGATCTTTGTGTGAACTAAAATAGAGGTTAATACCCAGGATTACTCAGCAAGCTTGCTGGCTACTTGGAGTTTTGGTTAGCATTTCTTATTAACAAGCCTGCTTTAGTGTTATGTGCGAGCGGATCACTAAGTGTGGAAGGAGAATTAACAGATATTTATAGATTATCCATCAGAATACATAGATGGAGAAACTCATACCTAATTTTTGTACTGTGGAAATGTGGCTGAACCAATTTCTCATTCTGAATCTAACACTTTCTTGAATAAATGTGTGGGTTTCCACATTTTTATTAAGCATCTGCTAGGAACAATGCTATTTTACATTGTTTCTGTGGAATTCAAGAGCATATATATGAAGTTTCCATATGATTTTTCCTTGCAAGCACTCTTAAGTAAGAAGGGCAATAACTATAAATTGCTTACAAATATAGTCAGTGATTCAGTCTCTTCCCTTAGGAGCAGGAAAAGACATAATTGAATGGTGGGCAGGGATTTTATGTTCACAAAACGGTAGTTTTGGCGTGACACTTCAGGGCATTTTTCACATTGGGGTAGAACAGTTCTAAATCTCTAAGTGTGCCTAATGGTGTAGCCTTAGTGGTTAATTCAACCTATCCAAAGATGGATTAGTTCAACACCTCTAAGCATAACAATGCTCCCTAAAGATGGAGGTATCATTGAATAATATAATGAAAGGAGATAAGAATAGTGTCTATTTTCCAGAAAGTGGTAAAAGGTAAAAAAAAAAAAAGACCCAGCCTCAGTAGCCTTAGAAACTGGACATTACTGGTGATGGTTGGCACAGATGAGCAATTTTTAAAAAAAATATCAATTTCAGATTATTTAATCAGCCTCCTTACCTGTCAAAACTGAATAGGTAAAAAAGCAGGAACCTTTTCTCTGTCTGGAGCATAACCGTTTCTGAAGTCTGCTAGTTTTTCAGTGTCTAGGCAAGGATCAGGCAAAGATTTGGCAACGTGTGTTTGTCACACACACACACACACACACACCACGTCCAATTCCAGTAGCAAAGTCTTGGATGTTCTTGCATTTCCTCGTGAGATGGATCATCCTGTAACTAACGGTCACCATGAAATTGCTTTCGTTCTACTGTGCACACCAAATGCCTTACACAGCCAGTACCTGACATTTAATGCAAATTCTTTTCTGTTGTGCTCACCATTCAGCGGCCAGTGCAATCTTTTGGACAGACAGGAAAAAGGTCAAAGGTACAGTAGACATGTGTGCTGTGCTGGCATGCTAAGGTAGTCTTCATGCTTGATGGAAGCCTGGCTGTTTATTGAAAATTAGTTTTGTTCTTTCTTTCGTTGGCAACCAAAGTGTATTTTTCTGTTTTTTGGTTTTATGATTTGCCTAACTGTTTGCTTTTGCTTGGCCTTTATATTTTTGATGGCTTGATGTTGCTAGACAGCGAAAATAGTGCTGCTTTTTGCTTCAACCTCTTTTTTTTATTAACTGTAGTTTGCTTTTTGCTGATATTGTGATGACTTCAAAGCTTAAATGGGCATCAGAGTTTTATTTTTTATTTTTATTTTTTGCTTTTTTGGGAGTGTTTTTGCCCCAAAATAATAAATTACTGTGTGTTGAAAGTCATTGAGATCCTTAAGTAAGCAGTTTTGTTTTGTAGCTGACCGCAAGATAACTAAAGAAAGTTACTGTGAACTGTAGTTTTTAATTGTAAATACTTTTCTTTAGTCAAGTACAAAATTAAAGCTAGTTCGGAGCCTGGCTGTGTGTGAAGAATCTCCTCCACCTTCCACAGCTGAAATTTCGCAGGACATCCAGGTAAAAATAAAATAGTTCTGAGATCTCACTTTCATTTTTGTTCTGTAAAAATGTTTGGGAATGATCTGAAAGATGGGGGTGGGAAATGCAAGAAGTTGTATTATTTGGAGCATGCTAGTGAATCTGTATGAGTGTCAATAAACTGATGATTGAACTTTGAATATTTGACTTAACAATTGTTAAAATGTTTAGGTGATCTGCATTCATGTGCTATCCCACGTGACTACCCCAAGATAATGAAAAAAAATGTCTTCTTATTTGGCTTCCTGATTGTCTTTTACATTCAGTTGTGTGGTTTAAAAGATAATATACTTTGGAATATTTGTCTGGGATTGGTATCAAAATGTAGCACTATAACTTAAAAAAAAACAATTGCATTATACAGTACAATACAGCAGCTTTAGAATTGAAACAATGGTATCAATCAGATTGAATTTCACTTATGTTGTAGTGGAACTTCCCTTGGCACTAGCATCTACAGCATAACATCGTGAACCTATACAGTATTTCACAAAAAACAAATTATAGTTTGCATGATATCTAAAGAAGGGTCCTACATATAAATCTGTTAAGGTTGTGGCTGTTATCTGAGCAAATACATTTGTTTCATAGAGCTTTGTTGTAGTTTTATTAAATACAAAGTTGCATATGTTCATCTTTTTCTTGTACCAAGTTGTATTAAGCCACTGGCTATAAACTGATTATTTTAACACAGGCTTCCAAAACTTGAAAGTGTTAAGTCTTGTGTATATTCTTTTTATTCTGATAGCTTCACTATCAGAATTAATTTATTTTTTCTATTCAGTATTAAATTAGAGTGCTGTTAGTTAGTTGGCAGAGTAATATGGAAAACTGCATGTATGCTTTTACAATGTGTATTTTTTAGTTTAATATTAAGTTTATGAAGAATATGTAGGATTCATTTAAAAGAGCAGAACAGTATTTTTAGTATTTAAGTGCTGGGTCAGATAAATAATTACAGATGTTAGAAAATTATTTTAACTAAATGAAGTATAATAGAAAAGATTAAACTTTGTTAAACTTGTTGAGATTCATCTGATTATTTAAGAGATACTAATTTTGACAGAGTAAGATATTCTCAGAAGCCATCTGGATAATAGGATCTTTGAAAAAACATTTTATTTGGCAGAATAATAATGTTGGTTTCCAGGATTCATTTTTCATATATCTGCTAGAAATAATTTAAGATTAAATTCTGAGTGACATACCATCCAGTCCAGTGCCTTGAATGATCAACCGATAGGGCTTTTATTTTCCTTAGCGATAAAATGAAATATAGCTACCATATATTGGAATGCAGTTGTGCTTTATTTATTTATTTTAATCAGTATGCTTCAGGGTAATTATGCAGAAAGTGTATACTCCTATATTTTTTGAATGTCATCCTTAAGGTTGTTTTTTTTTTTTACTTCCAATAAAGCAATAGTACTCATATAGAACTACCTTTTCTTATGCTATTCATTTATATCAGCTTTCCACAACCAGGTCTCCTGCAACTGAGGTGAATTTCAAGTTCCAGAATTGTCAGCAATGGTTAACCTGGCCAAGAATTCTGGAAGTTAGTCTTCATCATGGGAAGTTTCCACGTTTGATGCAACTGATAATCAGTCTTATAGAATGATTTGATTTTTAAACAGCTTCTCATGTTTTCATATGTTTCTATATTGGTTTTTACTTTTTTTTATTGGATCATTTTAGCTATTAGAAGCTGCCAGGGTCACTTAGGCAAATTTATCTAATTCCTTCTAGTGGCAAAGATCTTATTACATTTCCTCTTAAAAATGATGTGGTCCCTAATCGATGGGACCTGTAATATACTCTGCCTTCCTCTCCTGCTGGGCCAAGTAGATGTAATAGGGGAGAGCCTGTCTTTCAAATAGCCTGGTCCCAAGCCATGTAAGTCTTTAAAGGTGATAACCAGCATCTTGAATTGCATCTGGAAGCAGATTAGTAACCAGGGTAGCTCCTGCAATATAGTTCTCTCCACTTTGAACTGATAGATAGTATATAGATTTGCTCTGTGAAATCAGCAGACTTGGACATTCATCCTTTTAGCATAACTATGATTGACCACATGTTAAATGAGATAAGCTTCCTCTTTAGACTCTTGATGTCATCCTGGTGTCTATCCTTTTGCCAATTAGAAGTTCTAAAATCACTTATTTGATAGCGAGGATATGCTTTCATCTATTTCCTTACAAATAAGGCACTCTGCCTTAAAATATTTATTAAACTCAGATTCTTATCAGTAAAATTTAGTATTTATTTACTTTTTCTAGAGCAATCCAGACCATGAAAAAATTGGATGATCATTTTAAGTTCCAGTTTCTGCTCTTCTAGAAAAACCAAGTATAGGGAATCCTTTTGCTGTTTGTATGTAGCTATGATGCTCTCTTGTAAAAATGTTTTGACAACTGTGGTACAATAGACTAGAAGTTTTAGATCATGAAATTCCCATTAAATCTTAATTTTTGCATAATTTTAAGTGTTTCTAAAAAAAATTAGAAAATCACATATTGAGAATTGTTCTTTGATAAATCTTTTCTCTTGTATTTATATTGGAGCAGCCAGTACTTGAGTGGAAAACAAAGCTGTACATGTCAGTTTCAATCCACTTTTCATCGGTTCCGTATTATTCTGCAGTTTTTTAAACACCAAGAAGAAATTTTACATTGGCTGTGCAATTTCTTCTCATTCTGCATTTTAGTTTCAAATTTTAAGCTGATACTACAGCACAAAATCTTAAAAAGTGCATCATTGAAAAGGCAACTATGGCAATTTGGATATGAAAATGTGGACAAAATGAAATGCTTTGACATCACATGGAAGAAATTTAGGGGGTGGGGGGGTTGGTCAAAATTGAGACATTTGTCCATTGTCTTTTTAGAAAAATTTGGAAAATCACTTAGTGTGATGGACTTATGGCAGTCTCTTAGTAGTTTGCTAAATTTCAGGAGGTATAATAGTTGAAGAGATTAATGTATAAATTCTTCTGATTTGCTGAGTATTTGACTCTATAAGTTTAAAGGAACAAAAAAGGCTATTAAGTAGAAAGTTGTGAGAAAGCAAAACGGTTCACTATGTAATCTTTAAGCATAGTATTGTCTTCAGTCACCCAACTGGCTCTTAGTTGGCTTATGATCATGGCTTATCTCTTATTTCTTGTTCACACGTAATAACCATCATTTGAATAAAGCAAAACTAATCTTACCTAAATCTCCTCCCACCTAAATGCAAGGAGGAGAGCAAAATGTGGGACCCTGTACATTCAAAACATCAACTACGGTTCTTAAGATTTACCTGCCTTTGCTAGGTATCAAAGCAATAAGATGATTGTACCTCATTCTTTATTAGCTGATTAATATTTTTGTAGATATTTTTAGATATTAATATTTTGTAGAAATAGTTCCACAATAAATGTGTGATGCTTACATGGGGAATTCTTCGCTTATGGACTGAATTACTTCCATAAACTTGACCGGAAGCTAAATAATTTCTAAAACATACTAATGGTTGCTTTCCCAAATGTTATATAGCTAGCTATGCATCATAACATTTGTAATTTTGTTATGATCAGTCTTAAAAACGCTCTTCAGTGTTGGTTTTGGTGTAACTCAATTTCATGTCTGTGTGTAAGATTCAGAAAACTTTCTGTGATGGGGTTCTCAACTTGAATGCATTAGCACTGAATCTTAAATTGAATGCTCCTGGAAACTGAAGATATTTTATTGTTCTATTAACATATACGTTAACAGATTTCATTTGTTACAATTGAGGTTGAAATCACTTTTTCTTAATTCTGATATCAACTGGCACAAAGTTGGCTCTATGGTGGCAAAGATCTACCTGGAAAAGCTTTGGGATAAATGAAACCATTAAATATATTATAAGGATGTAACCAATTATCGCAAGATAAAAATACGTTTAATCAAGCAATGCAATACATTTTTAATCTGATATAGCATTTTGCTTAAACTACCGTACTTCTATTTCATTTTTATGTAAAAACAAGCTAAAGAACGGAACTGTAAGCAAGTCCTTGTTTTTATATCGTGTACTGACTTTACTCCAAATTAAGGGATTACATAAAAAGGGAGGTTATCTTAGTTCTTGTATTTATTTTCTCAATGGGAGAATCATTTTCAGTTCTAGAAAGTGTGTGTCTTTGCCATCCATGCAACTCCTCCACTTCTTTAACTTAACTGAAATGCTATGCATGTTTGCATTAAAAGAGACTGATTTTGCAAAAATTCTGCCTTGTACTGTACATGGTTGCTAACAATATCAAACATCAGATAATTGGAAGAAGTTAACTAGCAAAAAAAATAATTGTTAGCGAAGAAAAAAATCACTGCCTTGGAAACTTACATTACTTTTCTTACATATGGAGGCTTCAGTCCTGTAAGACACATATTCCCATTGAGTTAGATTTTATAAGATCTGAAGACAAACTAGAATATCTCTTCAGAGCATACAAATCTAACTCAATGGAACTGTATTTCTTGTTGTGTTAGAGTTAAATTATTAAAAGTTGATTTTGTTTTGTGAGATACTGCAACCTAAACAACATAGCATAGATATTTCAAAGTGATTTGCATCTTATTACTAAACCTTGTTTAGTGTTGGAATTGGAATACACACTGGAGTTGGACCAAACCCAAGGAAACCATCTGGTTCCTAGACATCTTCTTTGCCAGGGATAAAGGCTTCTGTGGAATTTAGATTTATTTTTCATGAAAGCTGGTTTATTGTTTATGAATGAAGATTAAAAACAAGTTCTGGCTATTAGGTATGCCTAGTTCAAATTAACTGGCGCGTGTGTGGGTGTGTGTGCGCGCACCTTTGAGTCAGTTTTGATGGTCACTACCTGGTTTAGTCCCTGCAGTTTTCTTGACAAGGTTTTTCAGAAGTATTTTGCCATTGCCTCTTTTCTAGCGCAGAGAGAGAATGGCTGGCCCAAGGTCACCCAGCTGGCTTTGTGGCTCCTGGTTTCTAGCCTGATGCCTTAACCACTATACCAAACTGGCTCTTCGTTGGCTTATAATCATGGTTTATTTCTTGTTCACATATGATAACCATCATTTAAATAAAATAAAACTAATCTTAGGTAAATCTCCTCCCAGCTAAATGCAAAGAAGTGTGGGAGGGGAGCCTATACATTCAAAACATGAATTGTGGTTCTTAAGGTTTACCTGCCTCCCATTAAGCTGTTGTTTAATATTGCATGGAAGCTGGCTTTCTTTGAAAATTTAGCTTGGGGGTAGTTTTATAGGAAATAGTAGCAGTATTGTTTCTTGAATCATTTGCCCATTTCACAGGCATATGAACTTAAGGGAATTTTAAGAGGCTCAAAATCAGTTATTTCAGATTGGCCTTTTGGTTGGCAGCCAAATGTTAGGGTTTTCGTTGTTGTTATGCCTGTAGACTATTTAAGCAGACACTTGTTTTCTTTACAGGATACCTTTCTTAGGGGAAAAAATTGTTAATTTTACTTTTCAACAGGAAAAAAATCAGATCCAGCTAACACAGTTATTTGAAAAGGAAGAGAAACCCTCGAAAGATGAAGCTGAAAAGGAGAAGTCTGATAAATTACCCAGGAAAATGTTATCAAGAGGTTTGCTATACATTATCCTCTTCTTAAATTACATGATTTGGGCTGTAGGTTTAAAAAGAACCTGCAGGTTGTTAATATTTACCATAATGCCTCTTCTTTATATTTTGGTAAGTTTATTCATGGAAGAATCTCCCAGAGATGCCTAATTAGTGCTGAAAGTATATAATCCCCTTATCCTCCTGGCAAATAAAGAGTTGGTTTAGCTGAGTAGTTAGGTTATCTTAGACCCAGTTTTCTCTGGGAATTGCATGCTCAGAAGTAATTGAAGTGTGCTACAATTTAAAAATGAAGACATACGAACTCCGAACACTGGCATATCATGTATATGAGATTTCTAATGTGAGACATGAGACATTTTTGAAATGTGATCTTTTGGGAGATAGAAATGTCAACATTAATGAATTTCACACATTGGCTTAAGTGATTCTTTTCTTTCAGTAAGTAGATTAGCATTCATATGTTTCACTTCAAACTTCCTTCCAGGGTGGAATGAGCACCCTGTGTCTCAGGACAACATACAGCTCATACTCCATCTTTGCAACCTTGGGAATATTGTTGAAAACCAACAGACCTCTTTTCCACTACTCTGAAATGCAAAACACATGAATATTGCAGAACAACAGGCCTGGCATAATGAAAATAATAGACCCATTCTCCTGGCCTGCTCACTTGTTTTACAGTCTTTCACCATCTGAAGGGTTATTGAGAGATCTGTGGGATAGGGAGGCAAAGTAAGAGAGATTTTTCTCTCTCTTCTCACTTCCCCCTCACATTTTCTGTTAATAGAGAAGCAATCGACTATCCATGCCAGTGTGCCATTAAACTTTCAGACTTTGTCATCCTAGCTGCTATTCTGTAAACAGGAGTCTTAAAATATTAATGGCTTGGTTTTATTGAATTAATGCATTCTCTGTAACTGGATTTATTTTTATTTTAGATTCTAGTCAAGAATATACAGATTCAACTGGTATAGATCTACACGAGTTTTTAGTTAATACATTGAAAAACAATCCCAGGTAAACAAGTGGCCATGATGTTCATGTTGAAATAATGTATATATAATGTATACAGAATTTTTCATTCATTTTCCTTTGGTCTATTTGTAAATTTTGCTCTATTATTGGATAGTTTATTGAAAACATTTGAAGTCATTATTCTGCACATTCTTTTTCAAACTGTAATGGAGCCCCTAATATTTTTATTCTCTCTTTTGATGCATTCATAAAGTTCTCTTGGCTGTTCCTGTACAGGAACAACACTGTTAAATGGAGGAACGTTTTCAGAAATCTATTTAATTGAGGTCTAACTTCATGTAAGCATGAGCTACAGTAGCCATATTTAGAAATCACACCAAATTATGGTTTAGCACAACAAGAACAAAGTCACAAGAGTAGGTACTGATTCTTTGCTTCTTGTGTGGTTGTGAGGAATGTGTCTGGGAGCTTTTGATACAATTTTATATTAACTGCAGCTTGCACCAGAAATTATGGTCAATACTGTACTGTCGATTGTGGCAATAGCTTTAAACAGAAGTGTATGATATTAGTTTGTTTTTTTCTAACCTCTTAGGTAAAATCAGTTGCCATGACTGCATTCAAAGGCAGCAATTGTGGTTGGCTGCAAACTTGCCTGGAGGCATGTTATTTTTTTTTCTTTTGAAGCAGTGCAGCTACAAATCATTGCCTGCCTGTGGTTTGTTGATATGGTAACATGGTAGGTTGATGACTCATCCAAAGACAGCAATATACTTTCTTGCAAAAATAAGAAGCTAGAGGTGGAATTCAGAACAAACTAAAGCAGTAGATTCAGTTTCTTGCTTGTCTAGGAAGAAACCATTATGTTGCATTCAGATAAGATAGCAAGCACACAAAATAAGCCACAGTACCTGGGGACAGACCACCGTACATATCTGAACTTAAGCAATTCTCTGGTATCCTGTCCATTTAAGAGCATGCAATTTATCAGGGAGTAAGTCTCAAATTACTGCAGCTTGTTCTTCTCAAAATAATCTTGAGTTCAGGAAGAGACACTACCCACAACTTCCAAATATCTTGGACTCTTACTCCTAATCTGTCCTTTATCTTCGCCAAGAAGACCAATGGTGGGAGATGTTCTCTAGTATATCTGGATGGCATGAAATTCCTCGTTCCTGGCTAGTGAGATAGGCAAGAATCCTTGCTTTCCTTTTGGAGGTATTTTGACTGATTTAATAGCTTTTTTTTTTTTTTTAAACTTGGTATATTCAGAAAACAGTCAATTTGCCTTTTCCCCCTCTTTTTTTATAAGTACAGGTCTAGTTTTTCTGTCATTTGTTTCCATGTTTTTTGTCGCCATGAAATTTAGATGGGAATTCTGGGCATTTTGAAGAGTTTATATGATACAGCTACCTACTGTATATGAGCCGTGGTGGTGCAGTGGTTAGAATGCAATATTGCAGGCTAACTTTGCATTCTACTGCCAGGAGTTTGATTCTGACTGGCTCAAGGTTGACTCGGCCTTTCATCCTTCTGAGGTCAGTAAAATGAGGACCCAGATTGTTGGGAGCAATAGGCTGAGTCTGTAAATCGGGCTGTAAAGCACTATGAAGTAGTATATAAGTCTTAAGTGCTATTGTTAGTGCTACCTGAGAGGAAGACTACATAGAATTTAACTCAGTGGTGACCATCTTCCTGAAAGAGAAGAGATGAAAAAAAAAAGTTTTAGACAAAGTCCAGCTACTCCATCTTGTCAACTTGGAGTTGCCGAAAGCAATCCTAGCATATCTGTCCCATGTAATAAATAGGTGCATGTGACATGTATGCATCTATTTATGCATGTATAATTTGCATATCATTCAGAATCCATATGCCAAAAAGCCTAGGGCCAAGACAAACACAGACACACATTAAATGGTTTAATAATGGCTAATTAAAATTATTTACCTGTAAAATAATTGCACAGCAACCAAACAGGACAGGTATAGACTTCAATAGATAGTTAGGACTGCAGAAAAAGCAATTGCAACCTATTCTATTCTATTCTATTCTATTCTATTCTATTCTATTCTATTCTATTCTATTCTATTCTATTCTATTCTAT
>JANHJO010004401.1:31706-47518 GCA_032468235.1 Pseudoxyrhopus heterurus
TCTCAAAAGAAATTTCAATCGCTGTTTTGTTGATATTTGGCTCAGTTGACTAATAAGTTTGCCCACCACTGCCCTAGGTCCTATTTCCAGTTGAATGTAAAAATATATTTGAATTGCTCGAAATGAAAGTACAGACAGTTTTTTCTTTTTCTTTTTGTTTTGTTTTGTGCATGAGCCTCACTGGCACCTATGCAGAATGCATTCCTTCTTTCATTGTCCAGGTTTCATTGAGAACATCACTTTCCTAACCTTAAACATAGATAACACAATAGAACCACTTGTTTAGGTTGATTCACAGGTCAAAAGCAATGGAGGAGCAAGAAGCTGCTATAGAAGGGAACATCCAGAGGGAAAAACACCTCTGAATAGAAGGCAGTGATTTATTTCTTGCAAAATGTATACAAATTAAAATAATATGATTTACCTATTGAAAAAAAAAGATAACATGTTTGAGGAAAATCCTTCCAGTTTACATACCAATCTCAAAGTTACATTCATTTGCGTTGTGAAAGTGCTCACAGACCTATTATGGTCTAACTTCAAACCATGAATTATTTTGTGCTGTTGATTTCAAATGGTTTATTAATATGGTATATTGTATCCATATAGTCATTGTTTTTGCCCTCTATGGTCATTCCAAAAATTAAGGTGACTTCATTTCATACTTACCTCATTAAATTTAAGAAACGATAAATCAGGAAATTCTTTTTTGTAATCTTGTCCCTTTAATAACAAAACAAGACAATCAAACTTTAGGAAATTTGTATCATGTAGCTCAGATCAGAAAATCTATGTCCAATTCTGAACATTAAATAATGCAAAGAAGATCAAGCATGTCTTTTTGTTAACCGAACAATTTGTTCCAGATACATATTTGAAGTATAGCTATGTGCTTTCTATTCTGCATTTTACTGCTCCTAAATGATCTACAGAGAAAGTGAAGAGATATTTCCAACAAAGGAACAGGAGACAATTGTCAACACTCTGCAAATTCTTCTAAAAGGTGCTTGTAAAGGCTTTGAAGTTTCAGCTTATATAAAATGTTAAGCTCCTGCACTTAAGCTGCTACTCATTCATGCCAATTTCATTACAGCGCATTATGGAATACTTTGATCTTTTGTCACTAAGATTGAAGAGCAAAAGTCATGAAAAGGTTTACTGAAAACTAGAAAACAAAAAAGGGAGACTAGAAAAAAAATGAAATTTAAGAAACAGAGATATTACTGATCTTTCAGCAAAGTTTAAATGGGAGTGAAGTAGATAGCACAAAGGGAAAGGAAGATAGACTTCATATTTAACTTACTATTTGGAGGGAGCTGTGGCCTAGAGGTGGAACTCTCACCTTGTAATCAGGAGGCTGTGAGTTTGACCCTAGGTGGCTGGCAAATCCTGCGATGCAGCTGGAACCGGTCGTATCGGCTTCACCGTTCCACTGGATTATTTCAGCTGCATGGAGAGCGGGAATTTGCTGCTTGGGTAACAGCCTATCCTCCAAAAACAAAAAATTACGCAGGCTATTGTGCTCTGAGGGGATTAAGATCTTCACCCAGGAGCTCAATACCATAGTCTTTCGAGATTAATGGATGCCTATACTATACTAAACTAAAGAAGCTCAACAGCTACTGTATACAGCAATTTTGGGTTTTGGCAGAAAACCTCTTTTTCTCTTCTGAATTATTAACACCCCCCTCCATTGCTTTGGGAGAAGACAGGAATAATACTAGCTGGACTTCTATTACGCCTAGCTTTCAAAGTGCTTAAGAAGTTTCTGGGAGCAAATACTGTACTCTAAATTTGCTCCTGAAGGAATTTGTATCAGGATTCTTCTAGATTCTTATTCTTAAAATAGAGGTCTCTTTTTTTGTGTACCCAAGTGATACGATAAGGATATTTTGTGAACATATACATTTGATATTAATGAAGAAGAGTTCTGATAGTGGAAGGTTTTTAAAAAGAATATAAAGAAAATTGTGCTATAATGTGAGTACAATCAGTACAGTAAACTTATCTATTTCATTTTGGTTTGAAGCCATTTATTAATATTTAATCTTTAAGATATAAGGCAATACTTCCTAACAAACCTTGGCAGTGTTATAGTCTGGTTCACAGATGCAGTTCATGAAAAACTGGGCTGTAATTCTTTTCAGATTTAACAGATAAATTTTAAATACCATAGTAATTTTACACTTTGACAATGCTAAAAACCAGCACAGTTGGAATCACTTCATATGAACTTTAGAAATAAGAACTCCAAAATATTTTCATAGTATTGGCTGGATTAGAATACTACTGAAACTAAAACTGCACAGATACTACCAACAACTTAATCAATACTTCCTTATATTTCAAGACAGACTTGATTTTTATTGATTTGAATATCAATGAAAAAATAGAAATAAGATGTTTTATTTATTATGTGAAGACAGTAAAATGCAATCCATATCTATTTCTCAGTAAATAAAAAAAGTTGCTGTTTCATCAGAGAAACATAATTTTAGTTTCCTACGAACTATTGCATCTAAATTTTAAGTCCATTTTGGAATAAACTTGCGCATATTCTTAGTGTATTTAAATCAGTAAGATTTAACTCCAGCGCTGGAATCATTAAGATTGGGGTTTTTTTGTTTTTTGGACAACACTAGCAAGTTAAAATTCTGTAGACCCAAATTTTCAACAGCTTTGTACGTATGGGGCTTTATAGATGGGTCCTTTGAATACCACTTTACACGTTAGCTGCCACCAACATCTCAACCTGATACTTCATTGAATAGATATTTGCTGTAATTATTGATAATAATAAGATTGTTGCCATCCTGCTTTATTCCCATTTGCATGGCTCGAAGGCAAAGTTCAGGCAGTGGTCGTTAGTCCCTCCCTCATTGTGTGGCATTTGGAGTAAATGGGAATCTAACCTGGAAAAGCTGCAATGGGGTTTGGGGAAGTAGGTTGGTAGTTCAGGCTGGGAGTTACATGGATAACTTTAGATAGCAACCTGCCTATTTAAATGTGAATGCTATTACTCTGTCTCTAGGTAAAATCCATTTCTCATTACTCCTTTCCTAGGTTCAGAATCTTCTAGTAGTGTAGGGTCATCCACGGGTTCTCTTTCTCACACCCAGCAACCTCTTCCAGTCACAGCTCTCAGCCAGCCTTCTCATGGCACATCTGCCGTCTATCCAACTATCAGCACTAGTAGTTCTCTTTCCTTTGATGGTGGCATAAGTGGGCAAGTGGCGTCTTCTAGCGGTAGCTTCTTTTTGCTTCCCTTGGAAGCGGCAGGCATACCACCTGGAAGTATTCTGATCAACCCTCAAACAGGTTGGTATCCAGTTGTGGATGTCAGTTTGTCTGTTTTTCTCTCTCCCTGTGTGTCTCTGTCTCAAATAACTAATTTGACAATGTTTTAGAAATGTGTGGTGTTTCCATGAACCATTTGCCCTTCCCTCTGCTTCCCAATATTCTTTCTCTCTTTCTTTTGGAAGATGTATGCATTTTAATCCTCCCCAGAATAGATATGCAATGATGTTTTGGAGAAAAAAAATCTATAAACTGTGTTTTCAGTGGAATTTTTTGTTTTAATTTCTTTTGCATCCAATGTTTAAAATTTTACACAAGTAGAATTAGAAAGTATTATATTTGGCTTACAATTTATATGGCTTTCTTTTTTCTTTTTCTTTTTTTCTTTTTGCACTCTTATTTTTTTTCTTTTTGTACTTTTTTCTTCTTGTCTATATTATGCTGCAGATTCATCCACTAAAAGAAGCAATGTGTGAATAAGACAGCTTATAATATAATTGTGCTGCAGATAAATAAATCATGAAACAAACAAATAAATAAGCAAGCCAGCTAAGACTTAGACTTGTTGGATATTCTCATAACATGTAACCTGTAATATAGTAAAATACTAGCTAATTTATATTCTGCTAGCAAGCTGCCTTTTGCTATATTACTTTTCTTTTTTTACAATTATCCTGTAGGTCAGCCATTCATTAATCCAGATGGCACTCCAGTTGTGTATAATCCTCCAATGCCTCAACAACCAATTAGAAACCAAGTGCCTGGACCTCCTCAGCCGCCGCCACCTCCCATACCACCTCAGCAGCAGCCAGCAACCAATCACATCCTCTCACAGGTGCTAAGTTCAAATACGAATGTTCGGTCAATAACTGATTAAACAGTTGCTTATTTTTTTTATTGTGTACTGGTTAAGCATTGGTGAAGGAAGATACATTTTCTTAAAGCCACTGAGTGTTTGATTTGCATATGTTTAGGTTAATGTAAGCTTGCCATCTTACAGCATTGTCATCTTCTCCCACTGATAGCTGAACCAGTGTTTGATTGATTGATTCACTGTAATCAGAGCCTTGTGTTAAAATTTATTTGTACAATTTATATTGAAGACCTCTTGTGTGTGTGTGTTTTTTTAAAAAAAGTTTATTTTACACAAAAGAAATATTCCTACTTTCATTTCCTCTTACTCAGTTGCTAACGCTGTATGTTCAACTATTGCTCCTTCAGCCTATCCGACCTCTTCAGCCTTCTTCACAGCCTGTTCAGTACTCCACAGTCACTTATCCACCCCCGCTCCTGCCAGTCTCATCTACCCAGCAATATACTGTGGTATATTATCTTCTACTCATCTTTTCTCTGCATGACAGATTCTCTGCTAGGCTAGAAGAATATATGAAGTCTGCATGTGAAATGTAAATATTGACTGGCTGTAGCCTCAAAAGGTAATCCCATTATTGGCAGGAGCACTGAGAGAAAGTTGAGAGGAAAGAATAAGGCTGGTCTGCCTACTAGTTTACCTGAAAGATATTTTTTTAAAAAAATTGGTTCCCTCATATAAAAAAACGTGCTTGCTGATATTACCCTTTGCAGCCTGTCAGTATTCAGTACACCTTTGAATTTGTTTCATATAAATACCCTTCTTTCTTTTCCCTTCTATATCTTTCTCTTCTAAGGTATCTCATTTTCCATGACAGTGAAAGCTTTCTGTCAGGGCTTTAATGTTTGATGAGTGCCAGAAATTGTTTTTTTGAGTTTTGCAGCCTAGCTGCATTCCTCAGATTTATAGACATCTAATCCATGTCTCAAGGTAGGTTCTCCATACATCAATATCCTTGGTTGCCATTTTTGCTGTTTGCTTGATATTTTAACAGAAGCTAGGTAGGCAAATACAGCTTTTAATTTAAATTGATTTTAATGGCGCTTTAGACAAATTCCTAGTGATAAAGCTACTATTCAAGGCAGGTGTTCTGTTAGCCTTACAGGGCTATGCTTTTCCATACCAGTCACTGGGAAATAGAACAGGAAAGAGTTTTAAACTCTGTATCAAACTCTGTATGGTTGTCCAATAAGACACCAATTGACATTTGGGGCAAACATAATTCTGTACTGCCATCTTAAGTCTTTGTTCAGATGCAGTATGACTATTTTTAGATTCTTAGCTCTGTAATTCTCTCCTGTGTTCAATAGCAGGGTTGTGTGTTTCCTTCCAAGATAGTTTTTCAGCAGGATAGCATAATAGTGCTCCATAATTAAACCCTGCGATTCCTTGCTTTGCCTTGGTGTTAAACAATTTCTACATTCATTATCTTAAGAATTGCCTTTGGTTACTGTTTTACTTATTTCAGCAAGACAACCTGGGACCCCAACTTAGCCATATGAGTCTCTCCCGTCAGCCATCTGGAGAAGCTGCCGATCCTCATGCCAACATGTTCCAGTCTACAGTGGTCCTCCCACCACCACAGCAATCTGGTTTTATCATAGCAACGGCCCCACCGGCACCGCCGCCGCCACCGCCGCCGCCGCCACCACCTGGCCAACCTACTCCTAACTACAGTGGATCCAGCCACCCTGTTAACCAGCAAGTTCTTCAGCAACAGGGATATATGCAGCAACCAATGCCACAGGTATCAAGATTTTTCAAATATCGTCAGCATGTTCTCTTACATGCTTGTAGAACTCAGAGTAGAACTGGTGTTCCTGCAATTTTGTTTGCTCCTAGCACATACAGGGTTTGGGTTTTTTGTTTTGTTTTTTGTTTATTGCAACACTCAGGGCAGTTTACAATGATTTTAAAAATACATGAAATAAAGGATAATTGGATGAAATAGAAATCAAAACCAAATTAAAACCAGCTATGTTTTTTTCCATATTACTTAGTGTTTAGTAAGTAATTCTTAGGGAGCATATCTGTATCCTGAAAGAGAAGGCAGTTTCTGAAGTATCCAGCACTTGAGTGTCTGGCAACGTGGGTATCTTCAGAAGACCATTTTCTACTGATCTGAGTAGCTGGCCAGGTTTACAACATGAGAGGCAGCCTGACAGAAAATCAGGCCTAAGCCCTTTAGAGTTCTCAGGTCAGGACAGGCGTCTTAACCTGTGCCCAGTAACAATTAGTAGCCAGGGTATGTATTTTAGTACCAACATTATATGATTCCTGTACCTTACACTGGTCAGCAGCCATGGGCTGCCCTATTGTATAGATATCTATAGAAACGGTCATGGAATAAATTACTGTAGGCAGGCTCTATGACTTTGCTGTCAATACGTATTGCTTCTTCATTTAGTTACAGAAATTTAAAACTAACAAATTAGAACTTGACACACATTGAACTGTACTCTTAACTATATGCTTGTAACAATAATTAAATAATGATTTCATGGCAGATCCACTGTCGTTTTTATGTATTTCCAGTATTTTTCTGAGAAAGAAGTACCTTATTATTAGAAATTATGAAATTTATTTAAGAATTTTCTGTGTGATAATATAATATTTTTCATACCACACTGACAAATTGTGATGCTTTTATCTTTTCTACTATAATGCATATGAAGCCATTTTGGGGAGGTGGCTTTTTTTTTAGCATTTAAAGAGTATCCTTGCATTACCTTTTGCTAAGTTTGGGTTTATTCTTTTCCAAGGTGTTTTGTGGTTCTTTTGACCTGCCTACATTCAGCACTATAGATGTCTGATTTAGAAACATGCATGGGTCTCCTGTATATAAACCCTACATTTCTTTTTTTTTCAGATGCCAGCCTGTTACTGTGCTCCAGGCCAGTATCCACACTCCAGTCAACAATATCGGCCAGTTACTTCAGTTCATTACAACACACAGCAAAACCAGCCACTGCCACAGCCTGCTCAACAGACAGGTTTGTGATGCTTTCTCCCCTTACTACTTGTACCTTTGGAGCTTTCAGATGACTAGGCAAGGAAGAAGTAACGTGAAGTATTTTATAGAGGGGGGGGAAATGTTTTTGTGTTTGAAGTAACCAAAATTCTTCCTACTGGTAGGAATGCGTATTTTAAATTGGCCGAGCTCAGTAAATCCTAAGAGGCAGAATTCAAAAGGATAATTATTTGCTTAGAAAATCAAGCAAACAAACAAAAAATCAGAATATCCTTTGATCACCCTTATTTGTAAATAATTTCCAACAAAAGGCCAGAGTGAAATAAATATTCTTTCTTATCAAAGAAGTAAACCGTAATTTAGCATTTTGTTCTCTTCATCAATTTTATAAACAAAATTTACCTGATCTTGAATGAGTGAGATATACCTTACATTCTTGATGGTGTGATTTTTGGAAGTTTTTTTTTTTATTGTTTGTTGGGAGGTTAGTGGCTGAACTCTGTCTTCTATATAAATCATACAAAGCTAAAATTTTTGCTTATAGCCTCTCCTGTATATTTTCTGCTTTTATTTGAATCATAAATGCTGTTACGGATTGACTTTTACAGCTGTTTATATTCCAGCATGATTTAGTTTTTGTATGCCCGAAATACAAGAAGAACAATCTATACTGAGCTGTAGATAATAATTGGGGGGGGGGGGGGAATCTGAGTTAAAATCCACATGAAACTCGTGCTTTTTTGGTATAATATTTCTGAAGCAACATGTTTTGCCTTGCCTCAGAAACTAAGCTTTAAAGAGGTTGGGTGACTGACACCCCTCCAGATGTTTGAGCTGCAGCTTCTGTTCTTTCCTTATTATTGTCTTGGATGATGTCAATTGCAATCCAGAACATCTGGCATCAGTTTGCCTTTCCCTCTTTTATAAATATTCTTCTGAAGATATTATTAATTCTTCCTTTGTTTTTCCTAGACAGATAAATTAGAATATATACTTTAGATGCTTTTGTTCAAATATATGGGCTAAAGTATAAAACTATTATCCCAAAAGAAATGGTTGCCTTGATTTATCTCTTTAGATGTGATCAGGTCTTGTACCTGCATTTGCCAACATGGACATTTGTTTTTCATTATGGTTAAAACAGCAGGATGACTGTTGGAAAACATACAGTAATTGGTTCTTTTACAATTTCACACTAAAACTGAAGAAGAATCCCTTGCTCTTTGCTGAGCCTGTTAAATCATTGCAGCAATTATCTGGACTTGAGACCTGGAAAGCACTGTATATATTTCAATAAAAAATGAATTTTATTAACTTTGCTTTCTCAGCAGAAATTAATCTGAAATAATTCAGCTTGTGTGTTTTAAAAGAAATCCAAGTATAGAGCATTTCCATGGTGATAAGATGTTTTAAAACATTTATGAAATTATAAAATTAAAACTAAAGTAAAATCATGCCTTTGAAATCTGTCATACATTTCAATAGTAACCCTGACATGAATATCAAGGTAACTAATTCAGTTGCTGTTTTTGGAGTTATTAATTAACAATGAATGACATACATTATTTGATTGTCTACATTGTTCGCTTTTGTTTGGTATTGCTGCAGAATTTATCTTCGGAAATGTTTAGAGTGATTACCTCTTTTGTGTGTGTGACAGTGTCTTGCAGTTTCAGGTGCTTTTTGTTTGTTTAATTTGAACAAATCAGGTTTGAGCTAGACCCGGGTCCTTAGTTTCTATTCTAATTTTTATTTTTTTCTATATATACTTCTCCCTTTCCCCATCAGTCATGAAGTACTGGTAGCTAACGAGAATGTATATATAGATGCTAAAATTTTTGTGTGGTTTCGGATACATTTTTTCATGCAGCCCTGGATGTTGCTCTTGATGAAACACAAATATATAGTAGATTGTCGGACTTAAATATTTAACCACTTGGTTCAATATTCTGTATTGTCTGTTACATGAATCATGCAGATATTACTAATCTGTACCTGCTGTGGGAAGTGTTTTAACCAAATATTCATCTCCTGTTTCAAAATTTTATAAAAGGTGATACATTTTAGCAATATGAACATAATTTGTACATAATTATATTTCAAGTTTGGTCTTGCAGTGAAAAGTTCTTTCATTTTAAATAGATGAGGTTGTTTTCAAGAAGCAAATGCTGAAATAACGGCAACATTTGGTGAAAAGTTCATCCTTGTATCCTGCGCCTTAAGCACAAATCAGGAACTTTTGGGAATTTTATTTATTTTATTATTTGTTTGTTTGTTTTTCATATTTCTTAACCACCCATTTCCCTCAGATGGGTGCTCAGCTTTCATCTATCTTAATTATGAGTTCAGAGAATTCATAGTTAAAGATAGATGGAAACTGAGCAAAGGAGATCTGGTTTGAATTAGGTTAAGCATTAGATTTCAGGGCAGTGGGAAGGGCAGTTCTGAATATGAAATATGCAGAAGCAGTTTGAAAAAATGCTGATTGAAATATGTGGGTCTATTAAAATTTTGTTTAAAAAAATCACATTTGAAATGTTGGTATTGAACATGTTTTGTAAGAAGAACGCATCTCACAAGATTGAAAAATGCATTATAATCAGTCCAGTCAGTGATTAAAAAAAACACCTGTATTCCAAGCACAATTCTATCTGTGTCTCTGCAACAAACAGCCCAAGTAGAATAGATTGGTTTTATCGTGAGCTGTTGGATTCGGGGCCGTAACACTGTCTGAGAGGGTTACACATCTCACAGTGAACCGGTCTCTTTTTCAGCTGCTTCCTGGCTTCCTTTATAAAGGGGTTGTAGGTGTATCTGTCTGCAGTTGTGACTTTCTTATCAAGGATTGTATTCTGTTTTCTCCCCCTTTAAAAAAAAAATTCACTGATCTGCATCCTCAGCCCTCGGATACTCCGAGGAAGTATCAGGAAAGTAATGTCCAGGGCAGGAATATTTTAGACAAGTGTTTGTCTTTATGTGGTATGTTTTATTTGTCCTGGGTTCTTTTGTTTTTTAGACTCCTGCCACGATTGAGATTTTAATTGCTTTAACGGAGGCCATGCGTCTTTCTAACTGATATATATGTATAATATGTGGATTTGGATATTGGGAACAGTTTCATTACTTGAGGAAACTCATGATCCAGAACTACTGTTCATTTTTTTTGTTACTGTATCTCTGAGCATCAGTTTTTAACCACTCTTTAATAGCCTGGCTGCAAAATATAACCATCTGTCTCAGCAGATGCTCTTTCTCTTTCTTTTCCTGCTGAATGCTGTGTTTCTTTCTTGCCACTTGGTATGCTGAGGAGGAAGAGTGCAGCTAAAAATAGCAAGGTGCTTTCAAACCCAGGGGCGAAATATGTTAGCAGTCAATTTATATTGTCTTGGTTCTTCCCTCAGCATGGAAAATTGATTTTTTACTTCACCAGTGCGAAAGTGCCAGAAGACTCAGAATAGCTTTCGCAGCTACACTGCAGTCCCTGAGAAACAGAAATAGCACACCTAGCAGAATTCTGCAACTTCGATGTACGCATCCATTACATGTTATTTGCACTTCGTGCCCCAAGAATAATCTTATGTTTTATTTTGCATAGTCTATTGCAGAGGTCTGTGGACCGGGACCGGTTCGCAGCATGCCAGCAACCGGTCCGTGCAAATAAGTGAAAATCCCATCCACGGAATACAGGCAACACACAAAAGTATGCCCCCTCTGATCCACGGAGAAACCTTTCTCCACGGAATCGGTCCCTGGTGCTCAAGAGGTTGGGGGCCACTGGTCTATTGGATTGCCAAATGCATTCCAGCATGTAGTTTATTTAAAAAGAGGGACAGGAAAAACCTGATTTTAGGAAGTGGATGACTTTTATTGATTACAAAAATCTTATGCAAGATCAGACTGGCTTTAGTAACTGGAATATGAGACCATTAGGAAGAACCACAGCTGCAGGCTATACTGGGAAGTGAAAAACTTGCTTGTAAAACAAGATACAACATTGATGATATCCATTCAGTTGTGTCCGACTTTTGGCATAGCGTTTGGCTTTTTTAACTTATTTATGTTTTTAGTATATTTACTATATTTATGCCCATGATTGTAAGCCGTGCAGAGTTACCTTGCGGTAAGATGAGCAACCAATAAATTGTATAAACAAACAAATAAATAAATTCTGTGGAATACAACATTTACAGAATTAATTGATCTCCATTTGTTCATAGCAAATATTCTTCTCACATAAAAAGTGCCCTTTTATTCATAGAAACGCAAGGAGAGAGGGAGGAAAGGAAAGGAAAGGAGTGGTGTGAGAAGAAGAGATAATTTGATAGGAGAGAGATTAGGAATCAAAAAAAAGGCTAAGTACCCTAGGTCAGTCAGTCCCTTATTCAGGAACCAAAAGTTTCCGATTAAAAACCTTTCAAAGCATTATTCTTCTGTTGAACATTTCTGGTGATGAGAATGAAAACTAAGACACCAGCTCTGCTCTCTTCCATTACCATCTTCATTTCTTTTGGCAAAATGAAAGTAAATGTTGAGTAGTAGATTTAAATAAAAAAAATATTGGGAAACATTCCCCTCAACAGCTTAACCCAATGTCAAATTGTCCTTATTCTCCCTCTCCTTAGCTTTTACACCCTTTCTAATTCCTTTATTACAATTAGGATTGTTATAAACTTTGATTGACTGCCAGAAAATTCAGAGAAGGTTGTCTATTGGGAAGGAATCCTCTTTTCCTTCACAAAAGAGTTTCTGGCTTCCAACCTATACTCTGCTTAATCTTCATAAGTTATGTTGTTCCTTTACATGAACTGTAATAGGTTGGATGGTTGACTGGCAAGTGACCTGTGAATAATTTTCTAGTTGTTGAAGCCTTTTTTCTAAAACTTGTTCCACTTAATAATAAAGCAATGGTCTTCCATCTTAGTAGCTGTGGTTTTTTTTTTCTTTGACTTGGATGAAGAACTCATTCTCAGTAACAGAAACAGGTGCCTAAGTTTGATCATCTACTCAAGTCTTCTTAGGTTGTTATACATCAACCTTGGCAGCTTTCTGATGTGTGGACTTCAACTCCCAGAATTCCCAGCCAGCTAAGCTATCTGAAAGCTACCAAGATCAAGAAACACTGGTTAAACAATTCAGAAAACCAAATCTGTTCAATTCTGCCTTAAGAAATGTGATGTATTTATATAACATGATGGTTTCTTAAATTGGAGACTGCCTTTTAAATAAAGTCAGTGAGAATTCAGAAATTTTTAGATTTGCTGAAGAAGCTTCCCACTACAATTCTGAAAAACAATTAGAAGAAGGGGGGGAGAAGCCTAAACTGTAAAATATATTCATACTCTTTGTATATTTAGGGCCGTTTCAAGTCTTAGAAAAATGATTTAACTATAGTCAGACAAGCACATAAATGTACATATGCATAAGCACTGTTATATTGTGCCATGAATCAGAACTAACAAATTATGGTTTAATGAAGCTAAAGTTGATAGTTATTTCTATTTATCAGGCATAATTAGAACATAAAATTGCATGCTGACTGCTGTTCAGCAGATAAGTTAATTTTGATCCAGTTGTCTTTATGAAAATAAAATACAAATGCATTTATCTGAAAAATGTTGTAGGTATTATTTGTTGGAAGTCTTGGCAACCCTTTACACTCTGGTTTCACCACCTGCTTTGTATTAATGGCCTAGCAATTGCTGCCACAATCTGTCTTCCAGAGACCTTCGCGTGGCATCCTCCCCCTGGGTCTAGTGTGTGAGATAGGACTGTCACAACCAGTGCTGCCCTTCTGGCAATTAAGAGATATACATTTCTAAAAAAAGAAATAAGCTTTATCATTTGATCTCATGTCCATGTACTTTATAGGTATATAACTAGTGAGTACAGGCCATCCTCACCAGAGATAATCTCACCTGAGAGAAGCAAAATGAAAGTTTATGTTAAAATATAAGTAAAATAGATACATTTAAAAACTTCAAATATTAAAATGCAAACCTTCTCAGGTAGGTAGGTAGGTAGGTAGAGTTACCTTGAACAGAGTCACCAACCTAACAGAAAATCCACAAGAGAGTACAAATGAATAGACTAAAAAATGAAATATAAGAGATGTTCCAAGCAAATTCCAAGATGGCACCAGTTATCTTAAATAGGGAATAGGAACTTTAATAAAATAGAGTTAAATTCAATTTATTTCTTCAGAAAACAGGATTCTACAGATAAAACTTAACACAATGTTCCTAGCTAAAAAAAATTACCTCTTTTCTAGAGATAGCTGTGGCTATGTGATTTATAGCATCTCTCTATCATGACATGTTGTTTATATGTCTACATCAGGCTGGTGGGCAGATTAGCTGGTTATGAATGTGAGCTTGTAGAAAGTCATTCACAATAAACCACAACTAAGATTTTGATCACTATCACACAAATATTACTTGAGTCATAAATTATCTCTGTTGTATGTGGCTTTCTTTTGAAGTAATCCATAGAAAAACTGGTGTAGTCATTATATTAAAGAATACTTGGGTATATACAGTATATATTTTTCATGTTACCCTGCCAATCCTTGTCTTAAATGTTTGTATTCTTGCAGGTTACCAAGTTATGCCTAACCAGCAGCAAAACTACCAGGGTTTAGTTGGTGTTCAGCAGTCGCAAAACCAAAATCTAGTTGGAGGCCAACCCAACAACATTGGAAATCAGATTCAAGGAGTACTTGTTCCATATCCTCCCCTGCCATCTTATCAAGTAAGCCGTAATAGTGTTAAAATATAAGTAGCTATGCCAAATACAGTTCTCAGAACCTTTTTGTTCTTTTTTCTAGTTCTGAAATTGAAAGAGATTATTCTATCCAGATGAAAATTCACATTTGTGGCTATCCACATGTAATCTGTAGTGGGTCATTATAGCTGCTGGATTGTTATACTTTTGTGGATACTAGACTTCAGTATTCTTTGGTTGCCTTGTACACTTCTTTTGCATGAATAATCTGCCATCATGTACGTTTCTCCTTACTGTTGGTAATCCTGGCATACTATAATTCTTAGGTCTCCATGGCTCCAGTTTCCCAAGGACTGTCCCAACAAACCTATCAGCAGCCGGTGGTTATTCCCAGTCAGTCGAACCAAGGACTCCCCACATCAGGAATGCCCGTTTACTATAGTGTCATTCCATCTGGACAACAGAATAATTTAAGGTGAGTGTAATTTAAGATTTTAGATTAGATTTTAGTGGGAGGTTGCTTTTTAGTAAAAGATTGTGGTCAAAGAAGCCAGAAGGAAAAACAGAATCAATAACTTACAAACCCATTTGAGTTGAATTTGAATAACATGATATTATTTAATCCTGGGTCTTTCAATGTCTGTGTAGAATAAATCATCGTTTCATGTCACTGTTTCTTAAGAAAGGATATCTTTGGGGAGCAAGAAAATGAGCAGAAGTTTTAATTGTGCCTGCTTAATTTTTAGGAACGATAGAATGGGATGGAGTGGGTTTTTAGTTTTCAGAAATATTTTCTCCCTATATAAATGTTTAATCATAGAGCAGTGATGTCGAACCTTTTTCGGTTTGAGTGCCAAATCGCTTACGCGCGTGCACTCCCGCGTGCTCCCCACCCACAATGCAATGTGCGGTCCCCCACGCATGCACGCACACACACCCCGCATGCGCGCGTGACACCCGGGATTTCTAGGGAAAAAAAGAGCCGAAAAACAGTTGTTTTTTCCCCCAGGGGGTCGCGCGCGAACTGGGCTAGGCGATGGCTGACATGCCAGGCAACATGGCTCCGCGTGCCACTTTGGGCACACGTGCCATAGGTTCGCCATCACTGTCATAGAGCAAGCTCCTTTTTATGTATGGAGGTTAAATTCCATATTTTACACTATAGTATCTGATTTGAGTTCTCATGTTTCATGTAATACTATTGGTCCATGTCCAGCAATTTGTGTTGTGCTTCTTCCTTCCCTTCTGGGATGAGAAATTATGAATCTGTTCTTCCCTTCTCTGTATGAGGCATGCATGGAAGCTGAAAGCGATATCACCCAAAGGGGGGGAAAAACATTTTGAGATTTTTGCAAAAATTATCAGCAGAACAAGGGCATTAAGCCTTCTCTATTGGTTGAACTGCATCTATTTTGTTTCATAAAATCCTTGGACTCCTTCTGGTGATATCGCTATCAGCTCCCAATGCGCTCCTCACTGGATGCATGCACTTATTTATTTTTAAAAGTTCACCTTCTCCACAGTATAAAGACCTTGACTGCTGCTCTTCTTTATATATAATACATGAGGTTCTGCCCTATTTCTCAGTGTATGCCCAAAATAACCTCAGGTAATGCCTTAAGTCTCTCTAGTGTTGAGGAAAAATGAACTGGTGAACTGCACTGCCAAGCAGGTGAATGTGCTCTCCCCCCCCCCCAAAAAAAAAGAATTTGGGTGGGTGGGTGCTACAGAAGGATCACAGAATAATTAAATCATCTAATGTCAGGGAGTAGAAGTGAGTCAAAGCTGTCTATGATATTTTGGATATTGCTGTGAGATAGTGCTTCTCTAAAGCCAAAGAAAACTACATTGGGAATTTGTAAAGCTATATAGAAGGAAGAAAAGTGGAATATGGTGCAAATAATGAGCTAGGGCTTGAGAAGAAAAAATTACTGTGCAGGATATGGGAATCAT
>JANHJO010004401.1:70488-84349 GCA_032468235.1 Pseudoxyrhopus heterurus
ATGAATATTGTTGTAAATACTGTGATTATTATTTCCTAAAATGATTTGTACCCAGACAACACACTGTTCAATTGAAATTGGAATTTTTGTGTTATAAAATAAAATAAAAACTTATTGCAAAAAAAAAAGCTCATTTCTTCTAAATAGATTGGTGAAATTCAGCCAAGATCCCATAAAACCCCACAACCAATTAAGATGCAAGGTCTCTTCTGGTCCAAGCCAGTATATGTCCACCGAGACATACACTGTAGAAATCAAGACCTGATCCCCAATATTTATTGATTTGATTTAATCCCAGCTGCATTACTTTGTATAAGTAATAACTCGGGTGGGGGGAGAGGGACATACCTATACCAGCCTTTCCTCCTATTTACCCCACAGTAACAACCTTTGTGGGGTGAGCTGGGCTGAGACAGAGAGTGACTAAGCCAAAGTCACCCAGCCGGCTTTCATGCCTGAGGCTGGACCAGAATTCACCGGTCTCCTGGTTTCAACCTTGGTGCCTCAACCACTGTTGTGCAATATTGCACAACTTTACGTGGTACTCCAATTCTGAATACGTGGGAAACGAAGTATCTGTGAAATCTGCTAATCAAATAACTCCCCCCCCCCAAAAAAAATGGTCAGAGTGGCTCAGTCCAGGGGTCATACTAGAACTGAAATATTCTATACACTTACCCATGTCATCGTTTTAATTTAATTTAATTTTGGTTTTAATTCACGCAACACCCCGGATTAATCCAGCAATCCCCACCTCCAATCACCGGGCTCTCCTCCACGCCTTACTCGCCGCTGTTAAACCTCAGCGAGACGCTCCTCGGCGTCCAATCAGAGCGCGGCTTTTCCCCCCGACGGGACCTTCCTTCCGGTTCGTCTCGCTAACTCGTTCCGCCCAAGCGCTTTAAAAGGCGCGCCTGCGCCCTCAGCCCCTTTGAGGGGAAAAGGGGGAAGTGGTGCGGAGAGTCAAGTCACCGCCTCCGGGGCGAGGGTGACGTTTGTGACGTGCGCGCGCGCGCGCCCCGACGCGTACGAGGCAAACGGACTTCGAGTGGGTCAAGGGGCCGGAGTGGCGAGGGGCGCGCGCAACGTCTCTCTCTTGCTCTCTCTTGCTCCCTCGGTCTCTCTCTTGCTCTCTCCCCCCCCCCCACTATTCGTCTTCTGCGCGCGGAGTCGACGCCGACGCCGCCATTATGCTGTGGTTCCCTGGCACCATCCCGGCCGCCATTGCCGCCGCCAAGCAGCGCAGCGCCGTTTTCGTGGTGTTTGTGCAAGGTACGGGCCCGTCCGCGGTCGGTTAGCGCCGCGTCAGCGCTCTTGTCCCCCTGGGAAACTGGGGGGCAGCCTCCTCTCTCTGAGGGATGGAAAAGGCCTGCTGCGGGGAGGGAGAGCGGGCCTGTGCAGCCACTGACCCGAGTCTTTAGCCTCGGAGAGTCCTCCAGCCGAGCCAAGGGTTGCGTTGAAATTCGCTTTAGAGAAGCGGGGGCGAGCCCGCTTTAGAGCTGCCTCCTGTGGTTCTCCTCACCGCCTCGTCCAGCCCCTCCGGGTGGTGGGTGGCCTGTAAAACTATTCAGGCTGTTTTGTGTCAATCTTGACTCTTGTTAACCGCACAGCTGTAGCCTGTGGCGTTCTCTTGCCGAATTACTCGATTTGCTGTTGCCGCCTTAAAGGGACTTTTAGTCAACTTCTCAGCCTGTCCTGTGACAGACTGAAAAGTGAGCAAGAGTGGCTCGTCCGAGGGCGAGCTAACCCTTCCTTTCGCTTTTGATTTTTGGGATATCGGGCAGGATAAGCATAAAGGTGGGGCGTTATCCCCAGTAACTAAGCTGGCTAGGATTATTGAATGGGACATACGCTGGTCGAAGCAACAGCCCAACCTCTTACAAAACTGAATGTATATTTCTCTAAGGTACAGACTTGAGCAAAAACATGGTACAGGTAGTCCTTGACTTACAGCCTCTCGTTTAGTGATCATTTGAAGTTAGGAGGGGACTGAAAAAGTGACTTATCACTTACGATTGTTGTAGCATCCCTGTGGTCACGTGAGCACCTTTTGCAGCCTTCTGACAAGCAAAGTCAATGGGGAAGCCAGATTCACTTAATAATTGTATTAACAATTGCAGTCATTCAGGTGATAAAATGGGGCAAAACTCATTTAACAACTGACTCACTTAGCAGCAGATATGTTGGGCTCAATTGTCATAATTTGAGGACAACCTATAAGTAGAAATTACCACTGCTGTCATGCATTGGTTTCAATTTTTTTTTTTCAGCCCAAGAATTATTTCTGCCTGCTTTCTTCTTTGCATGTTTCCTCTTCAGGTTTCCGCCATGGAGAGACTTCTAGATTTGCCATTTGAGCTTCCTGCTGTTCCCCATTTCTTTCTAGTATTCTGGATCTGGTGGTTTTTTTAAATTAATCCTTGTATTCCTAGAAATTATGTTTACTTGAATGCTGGTGTAAATCTTTTTTCCCTATTTTTCTTAACTTTCTGTGAGAGGGCTTGCAATGTCAGCATAAGCAGCAAACATTTGACATTGGATAGATTAAGAATTGACAGTGCTCCACATTATAGTAAATCTGATTGTTTTTGGTGGGGGAGAGGATGTATTGGACACACCTGGGTTTAAAATCTTACCTTGTCCAATTTGCCACTTTCCAAAGTTGGAATGTGGTGTTCCAGACCATCTCTTTACATTTGCCCTTCAACTCTTGGGTTTCAGTGAATAAGAAAAATGGAATTTTCTACTGTTTTCAAAATCACTCTCAACTTTCACTAGCCAGTTTATCAAGTATAATAAATCTAGCACTTCTGCTCTAGTGGATTCAACTGAAGTAGCCATCCAGCTAAGTTTTCTAGAATGTATCCAAGCACATAGTGATCTGGTTGACATTCCCCAAATTACCTCAAATCAAGCGGTCCATAGTTTTAATGCTACTTTGCTTCCTTTCATCTCACACTGAAGAAAAAAAGCCTTGTTCTGTCACAGCAATGGCAAACCTTTTCGGCACCGAGTGCCCAAACCGGTTTGCTTCGCGTGCGATTTGTTCATATGCACATGCTTCATGCATGTGCGCGCCAATGCGCACATCTTCAACTGCAAAGGCAAACAGCTGAGGTGCGGCAATCCGTGCTGCCACGCCGATTAGCTGTGCTTCAAACCGACAAAATACAGGTCAGAATAGCGCAGGAGCAGGTGGGTGGGTCCAAATGAAGAATGGGAAGTAACCCGGCAATGGCGCACGTGCCAACAGAGAGGGCTCTGTATGCCACCTCTGGCACACGTGCCATAGGTTCGCCAATGCTGTTCCTATCAGTTGTACATGCACCTCCTGTCTTCAATAAATATCTGCCTTCTTAATTTCTTTGCTTCTCAACTTCTGTAATCATACTTTTTGAAAATTCTTTCATTGCAACTGAAAATATCAGAAATCTTCATGAAGAGACTTAAAATATGTAATAGTCTTTGGCTTCTTATTTGCTTATAATAAGTAAAGGGAGTGAGCCAAGAAGAAGGCCTTTGGACTAAACAAGATATGCTTTGTGCTACAGGCTGAATCTGTCCAGGAAAACAATTGTGCGACAGTACTCTTATTAAAGTTTATTCATTTCTCTTCACTGACAAGATGATAGAATTGTTGTGTGCTAAACAGCAGTTGTACCTGAAAAATACTATCCTAATCACTATTCTCAGCTATTTAGAAAATGTGAATTCAATTTCTAAATATTAAACTGAACATTGATAATGATATTTCTCATGGTATAGTTGACATAGACATAGAACTTAAGGGTATTCTCACTAACTAGATTATTTCACTGTTTGTTTAGCTTACAACCTAAAGCTAGTTATTTTAATAAAAAGTGAAACCATTTATGGTCTATTCAGTGATAGAATATAAAATATTTTAACTCTTAATACAAAAGGCTGTTTTCATTTCAAGATGGATTTTTTTAGATTTCAGAATATTCAAGACTAAAGTACCTAAATGATAACTGTAGTGAGAAATTCTAAGTATATAAAACATATTTTAATATAGATATTAATCTGATTATCATATGATTCCTGCATGCATTCTGCATGTTACATCACATAGGAATATCCTCTAGGGGACAAGGCTACATTTGAGCTCTTTATTTTTCTGTCTGGTTTTCTCTAGGGTAGTAATTCTGAGGTCACAGCTTGTATCTGTTTTAGTAATAGGTAGACTTGGCTTTTTCGCTACAGATCTTCCTGTTGCTATCAGTAAGGTAAATATTTTAAGCAATGATGCTAGTTAAAACATCTTGTCACTTTTTTTTAATTAAATAGCAACAAATATTTATATATTGTGCTATGGATTTCCCCCCTTTGTATATTTCTATGCTGTAATCTATAAACTAATGGCATAATCCTAGCATATAATTCAATGTCAGCTAGAAAGTTAATGGCTAAATCATTGAATTAAATGATATACCTAGGTTCTCCCATTCTGATTAGCTAAACCAGAACATGTTGTATGTGAAACACCATTATTATTTATGTGGTCTAGAGGGTTCCCCCCCCCAGTAAAATTTAATCACAGTATTCTTTCCTGAAAATCTGATATGTGATATGGGAACTTACTTCTCTCTGTTTTGAGGGAATGCTATTATAGTCATATTAAAATATAATTCTAGAATAATATATTCAGATTAAATTTCTAGTAATAACGTGGTGCCTTCAGTTTTCATTAGTCTCAGTCAGTGCAAGTTGTCCCAGATCTAAAGTGTTAAAAACCTTTAGATGCTTTTGTAGTTTAGAACTTGTTTTAGATGCAGAAAAGAAAAATATCAGATTATATGAGAGGAGATAAAACTGTACCTACCATTTCACATGAAAATAAAATAAGAACTTATAATAAATATTGTTCCTTTTTAGTGTAAGAACTGTCATTCCTTCCAGTTGGTTGATTCCTAGTGACTTGATGGATAACAGCTGTCCAGGTTTATACTGTGTCTCACAACATTATGCCAAGTGCATTTCTGTAGCACCCCATCTATTTGCCTTTTTTCCTTCTTTCTACCTTCCCTAGTATTAAAGTGTTTACCATAGTTGGATCTTCCCTCACAATGTGGCCAAAGTATAATAGTTTTTATTTCATGATCTTTGTTTCTAGTGAACATTCAAGCCTAGCTTTGATTTCCTCTGGTTTTAAGTTGGTCCTCTTGACTGTACAAGGAATGTGAAGCAGTTTCTTCTAGCATCAAAATTCAAAGAATAATTCTCTCTCATTCATGTGCAGCATCTATTGACCGCCTCAAAAAATTTTTGGATGAAATCTCAGGGTCTTTCATGAATTTACATAGTATCTCCCAATATCTTTTGCCTATTATCTGGATGTCTTGTATACCCATAATCAATTTTAGAGCCTAGAAAACTGAAACAGTCAACTACTTTTAATGTTTCACCACTTATCCTAAATCCTGTACTTTTACATAAGTATAACCTTTATTTTCTTGATGTTCATACTGTAGAAAGCCTAGCCTTTTCACTCTCTTTTTACAATTATTGTTCTTAGGTCTTCTTCAGTTCCTGCAGCTAAATAAGCCTGTTGACATTCCTTCCAATACTCTAGGAAATCCCCAGAAATCTTACTCCTTTTCATTTGATTTATATATCCTCTACCATATATCTCATAGTAAAACAAGTGATAAATATATTACCCAAATAAAGTCATTATTTTATCCATATTTCAAACATGGCAGTGGTCAAAGTGGAATGGGATGTGTAATTCTTTTCAAACAATCACACTGGATTCATTCTTAACCTATCTTATTTGAGCACTGAGATGAGTTTAATATTTTGCCATTAAAATAAGAGGAAGTTTTTTTTTCAATAAAGAACTTCTATAGATCAAAGAGATCCTCCTGCTTCAGAGGTTCATCATAAAATTAAGACTATGATTACTGAGATGGAAATATGGAATCAGCAGGGTCATTCTTATTTTCCCTTCTTTTCATCCAGGCTGGTGAAGGATTCTCTTAATTTGGTTTATCTGGAGCTATTTGTGTATTGCATCTATTGCCCATTTGTGACATGTCTGGTCTGGGTTTCTTAAAATTGATCAATGAGAACCTGATCTTTTGGAATTACGTGAGCATTCCTGTTTTAAAAATAATAATTTTTGTGATTGTATTTGGAGTATGTTGCAATTTATAATTGCACTATAGTTACATCCCTAAAACTAAATGTGTTTCATAGGGCAAGATGAACAGTCCACAGAAATGGCTGCCAGCTGGGAGAATGCAAAAGTGTCTGAGGCAGCAACAGATGACTTTGTGGCTATTAAAATTGATACCCAAAGGTTTGGCAATATCTTTTGAATTTATTTCTTAATAAATGTTTTATTTTCAGATACTTTCTAATCAGCTATTTTGGAAAACTGTTAGTTTAGAGGGAAGAAATACTATGTTTTGTACAAGTAGACATTAGGAATATAGTTTACATAATATTCCACTTCATATTTTTCCTACTGTTTGGCAATGAGCCAAAATAAGATCTGGCTGATACTTTTCACACTAAAAATTAAATCCCTAATGCTTATAGGAAGGCTGACAGTCTGTAGAACTTTTCTCCCAGCCTCACAGTTTAGAACAGTGATGGTGTGCCCGTAAGCTTTTTCTTTCATTTCCCCCCACTTTTCCAGGATCTTTCTCGTCCTAGAATCTAAATACATTTTTCTTTCTAAAAGGCAATTTAGAATGGAGAAATGTTAAGCTGTATGTGTGCTTATAGGTACAGTATATGTACACCAATTCACTTTTCATGATGGCTCAACAGCCCTTCCCTCCACAAGAATATTTAGTTGTATAAGATATAGTTTCTTGCTCAAACAATAAATGTTTCTTACTTCTATCTAATTTTATGATAATGTTTGTAACTGATGTCATTTTTAAAAACTTGTTTAACTTCTTAGGTTAGTATACTTTTCCCCCTTCTGTTCAGTTGTGGCCAGTTCTCAGAGACTGCCTGGACAAGTCCCTGCAGTCCTTTTCCTTCCCTTTCCCTTTCTCCTCTCCTCTCCTCTCCCTCCCCCTCCCCTCCCCCTCCTCTTAGAATAAGAAACTAATTCAGTGCAATCTCAAAAATAATTTGCAATAATATGGATAATAATATGATATACCTAATTTCTTTTGTATTTATGGTTATAATAGTAAACTAATGCTTTTTTTTCCACAGTGAAGCCTGTTTGCAGTTCTCACAAATCTGTATCCTTTGAACACCATAGAATTATACAAGTTCATAGTATATGATTCCAAAACTAAAATAAATGGTCTGGTACATCTCTGTTTCTTTGCTATATTTTTAAGATCTCCTGCTTTCTCAAAAATATTTTGCATTTGCTGTTCTATAGCCTTGGAACTGACCTTTCATTTATGTGAAACCATCAAATCGCTCCATTAAAATCATGCTTGAAGCCTGTCTGTATCATGTGCATAGTGTACTGTTCCACATCGTTTAACAAATTGTATGCATGTTTTATTGAGATGGCTTCAAAAGCTTCTCTGTTCACCATTATTCTACTTTCCTCAAGTTCTTTGCTCTCCCTCTAGGTAGAGCTTTTAGCTGTACAATCCTCCAGGACACCACTGTGTTGTTTTTAACATTATATACATTGATGGTACTATAAATGCAGGATATGCATGCATGTATGCATATATACATACAACTTTATAATTTTCAGTCAAGAAACAAAAATAATAAGCATTTTAGTCTCAGATACTTTTTCTTATATTTTTTTAACTTCATGCTAGAGTTCATAGAACCATAGTTTGCTGAAGACGGATTCTGACAGTTACATACCACATGGGAAATTGATTCTGAAACAGCATCTAAATGATTGCAGAATGGTTTATTGCTCTCAACTGTTCTAGATATAGTTTTCATATGAACTGTTTGGTGTTGATTTATTTGACTGAAACATTTGAGTACTATCTGTTATAACTCATGGGATTTTACTCAAAAGGATATGGTTATGGCCACTAATTTAAAAGACTATATTAGCATAGAATGTTATATTAACTTCTTTATTTAATATCAATAAAAATAAACTATAGTGCACAGAGGCAACTGACATTTTGGTACCAGATTCTTAGGAAACCTCCTCCTTTCCTACTTCTGAACACCTTAAATATCCATTCACTTGTGGTTGGAAATGGACTACTTGACTAGAAGTTAGGGTTAGCAATTAATTCTAAAGCATGCATAAGAATTTTGATAATGCAATAATAATCTCAAATGTGGAAGACTGCAAGTCTTAAAAACAGTAAGATTCAAGTACTGCTTCTCATTTGAACTGTATTTGATTTCAGGAGACAGCAGAAAATGGTATTTTGGAGTACCTTTGAAGTTTGGCAGGTCTGCTGTATGCAGAATGTAAATTGCCCATTTCCTTTTAGTAATCCCATTTCTTTCAAACTCATTTGCTTTGCTTTTCTATTTTACCCTTATGATAATATATTATCCTTTACTGTTATTGCATAGATCCGGTAGTATGTATTCCATCTAGTTTCTTTATAGGAGATAATGGAATCCCTCTTGAAGTAATTGCTGGCAGTGTTTCTGCAGAAGAACTGATTGTAAGAATTCATAAAGTCAAGCAGGTAAAACAATTTTGGAGATTATGCCAAGCTTGTAAAAGATGAAAAGTACATTATCAGTAACAAGTTTATACTTCACTGGCTAAGTTGGCATTTAAATGAGGCCTCATTCATCCATGACTTGATAGTAGTCATGGACACCAACTAATCTAGTATGTATTTTTGAAACCTGGTTAGTCTTTCTCTCTTATAAATGTGCCCACCTTGTTTTCAAGTGTGGCTTTATTCCTGGATAGGGATAATAAAGTAGTTATTGTCATCGAAGAGATTCTGGTGGGTTTTAAAGGTGCTGTTCTGCAGACTCAGCAGTGATCACATTCTGTTGGCCTTGCTGTTCACTGTGGCCCCTTATGTAAGAGGTCCTGGCTAGATAAGGCCCTCTAGAAGATGATGTATTGTTGGATCCAGGGAGTGGTGATTACATTATTTAAGTATGGTGGTGTTCTGCCAGTTCTTGAAGAGGCTGTGATCTGCCCCTCTTCAAGAAAGCATCCTTGAATGCAGCAGTTCTGAGCAGTTTTTGTCCTGCCTCTGCCACCCCTTTCCATGAAAGCTTGATGAAAAACTATTCAGCTTGAAGTTCCAGAGGGTCCCTGGAGGGAACAGTTTATCTGGACTCTTTTCAGTTGTCAAATCAATGTATAGTATTGAGGTGGCATTAATCACCCCTGTAGATGTCCTGTGGCAGAATTGGGATGATGCATCCACCCTGCCCTTTGGAACAGGAAACTTCTACACCCACACACACCCCTACCTCCAGAGTCAGGTATTCCTGGCCCTTTCATAAGGCTTTAAAAATGATTTTTCCTCCAAGGACTGGGCTAGGACATCAGATGAGCAGTCTAGAAAATTGGTATAGGATTTTGAATATGCTGTTGTTTTGCCTCTGGGGTGTTTTACATGATGGTTCATTTATCCCTATTATTTATTTTGTTTTGTTTTTAATCCTACATTAGCTGTCAATAATTACATTTTGTGAATTGGTGGCTATACAAACTGTATACATAACTACATAAATATATACACACATTCTCTTCATTTTGAAGTTGCCTTCAATGAAACAAATTATATTTAAAGCTTGAAAGGTAATGAGTCATGAGAACTTCCATCAGAGGAATAAAATATTTATTGTAATAAATTGTTATTTTCTGATATACATTGAATTGGATAGCCAATTGAGTACAGTGGTTCATGGGCTGGCTATAAACCAGGACACAGTGTGTTTTAAGTTTGCATTAAAAATGAAAGCCACCTGTGTGATGTCAGGCCAGTCACTCTCTCTCAGCCCAAACACCTCACACAGCTGTTGTGGGAAAATAGGAGGAGGAAGGAGTATTAGATATGTTTGTCTCCTTTGGCTTTTATATAGATAGGATTAAAATTTAATAATTTCAGCCTTTGTACAATAAGAAAACTTCACTGTAAATGAGTTTTTTTCCCTTTAAAAGCCCTGTGGAATTAATTTATTCTTTACACAGAATTTGAATCCTCTTAATTTTTAACATATTGTTCACAATACATGCCGGTTGCAGCAACATTGTCTTTAAATTACTCGACGCTTGGCTTTTGTTGTCAGAAAAGAGTCTTGTTTACTTATCATTTAGTATTGCAGATGGTTCTTGTTAACAACCATTTGTTCAATCACTGTTCAAACTTACGATGATGCTGAATGAGTTGTACTTATGATTGGCTCTTGAAATTTTGGTTGTCGCAGTGCCTCAATGGGCCTACGGTCGTGAACTGGTACATTTCCATGCATTGCGTGATTGTGTTTTGCAGCAAAGTCAATAGGGAAGTCAATAGGGTGATTCACATAGGGTAACTAGGGACTCCTGGAACTGTTAAGTGGCATTATTGCGCATTATGCCGATGTCACTTAGTGTGACAGAAATTCCGGTCCCAATTATTGTCATTAAACAAGGACATTAAACAGTTACATCTTGAATACATAGTGAGATGATATTAAAATATATTCTTTTAAATATTACATTTTTCTATACACCTTTCTGAAATTAGTTACTTACCAGGGTCAGAAGGCCCACATTTCCTAAGATAATCTCCCCTTTTTATGTATTTGCATCATATATGTGGCCAGGTTTTTCTTGGAATAGTGGGCTAATAACCTAGTAGAAAAGAAAATATGTTGATACCTACAACCTGGTCTACTAAATAGAGTAGACCATCGGCAGGCAACCTGGTGCCTTCAATTATTTTGGATATCAATTCCTATCAGCTCCAGGCATCATGTTCACAGCAAGCATTATAGAAATTGTAGTTGAGACATTTAGCAGGGATCATGTTGTGTAGTCTAGAAATAATTTTTGAAATATAGCCTGACATAGTGTGTGCATACTAGGTAAAATAATTGTGTTTTGTTCTTAAAAATATAACAAAAGTGCACATTTTTAAATGTAAAAGATGGAATCTAAAATCAGTGCAACATTTATGTATGTCAACACTTCCTTCTTCCCTAGATGCACTTAATAAAAACTGAAGGGTTAGAAAGTTCTGCTTCATATTCCTCCTCTTTATGTAGCAACCCAGAAGATTCTCAATCACAAACCACTGTAACTTCTGAAACAGAGCTAGAAAGATTGCGTTTAACTCCAGATGGTAAGTATTACTAGCTCATTCTTTATAAATTATTTTTCCTGTGAGATATTACTATTCAACCCTGTTATGTTTAATATTTAGCCCAGTTAATAACTGATCACCCATTGGATTTGTCTCCTTTTGTTAGTAACCTTTAATTGTTTTGTGTGTCCCTCCAACTTCCTATACCAATGGTGGCGAACCTATGGCACGTGTGCCCAAAATGGCACACGGAGCCATGTCATCCAGCACGCCAGCCGTTGCCCAGCCCAGCTCCACTACACATGCGCGGGCGACCCCTGGGTTTTTAGCCCCCCCAAAAGCTGAAAATCAGCTGTTTTTCAGCTCTTTTTTTCCTGGGGTTGTGCATGCATGCGTGGCGAGGCCGTGCACGTCCCCCAGGCATACACGCTCGACCCCTGGGTTTTTAGCCCCCAAGGCTTTTTTGGGGCTAAAAACCTGTGGATTGTGTAGGGGCGTGCACAGCCCCCCGCGCATGCGTGTGCAACCCCCGGGGGAAAAGAGCTGAAAATAGCTGTTTGGGGGCTTTTGGTGGGCTAAAAACCTGGGGGTTGCGCGGGCATGCATGGGGTGATGCGGGGTGGCAGGCACGCATGCGCAGGGGTAGCACGCAACTCCCATGCATGTGTGCGCAACCCCCCGGTTTTTAGCCTCCCAAAAAAGCCGAAAAACGGCCCCCATGCATGCACACGCGACCCCCGGGGGGAGAAAAGAGCCGAAAAACAGCTGTCTTTTTACTTTTTTTGAGCTAAAAACCCAGGGGTTGCGCGGGCATACGCGGGGGCACGCTCATATGCATGGGGGCGCACGCACCTCTCCATGCATGCGTGTACAACCCCCAGGTTTTTAGCCCAAAAAAAGCCAAAAAACAGGTGTGCGTAGGGTGGTGCAGGGGGGCGCCCGCGACCCCTGGGGGGGAAAAGAGTCGAAAAACAGTTGGCTTTTGGCTTTTTGGGGGCTAAAAACCCGGGCGCGGCACGCGCATGCACAGTGGCCATGGGGGGGCACGCACGCATGTGGGGGGCACATTGTATTGTGGGTGGGGGCACACAGCACGCGAACCGAAAAACATTCAACTTTGTTCTATAGCTTCTCCCTCATACCTTTCCTAATTTGCAAATGATAATAAAGAACTATGTCTCTACTACATTTTATAATATAATAAATTTTAAAAAAAAACACAGACAAAAGTGTTGTGCTATTTTTATTACCAGAAATGATTCATATATACAATGCCCATATTAACTAATATAATTGTATAATTGTTATAACAAAAGTCTCATTTTTTGTATTTTTTTTATATGGGACTTCTCATTTATGAGAAGGTGAAGTAAATTTGGTCCAGACAAATGAGAAAGATGACAAACGGGTAGAACAGACTACGGATGATCTTGCTGCTAAAGTAGAAAGGTATGGTTTTTGTAATTACTGTTTAATGCAAGTATTTAGTGAACCATTGGTATGCCTTAGCCTCATTGAGGTTTAATTAGGCCATTTTGTATTTGTACAAAAATATTTTTTTTAAAAAATTAAGTGAAATCAAAAGGAAAACGAAACTTGTATCAACTCTTTCCAGAATTGTCATCCTTAAGAAGAAAGCCAAGTTTGGAAAAGTAAATTTTATAAGGAAAAACAAGGATGTGTGAATGGACAAAGCTTGGAGGACAAAATAGAAATATGTATAGTATAAGATACCACTTGGAATTCTTTCTGTTCATAGGAACAATTTATTTTGCATTTTCTGAACATACATTTTTTGTCAGTATGTTATATCTTAAACACATGGAATTAAGTTATTGAAGCAATAGTTATCACTGGTAAATTGTGAAATTTGGATGTGACTTTGATATGAGATTTCATTAGGCAGAAATTGTTTCAGTTTGAGCTTATTATTTTCTTCCAAATTCAGAGTGACACAAAAACTTGAAGAGAAAAGAGAAGAGAAGAAGAAAGAAGAAGAACAGGTAGAATATAATTTGATTGTTAGCATTGCCATCCTCTCTTAGGAATGTTCTAGTTGGCAGAACACAGATTTATTTTAATAGTTCAGAAATGTGTGGAGGGGAAATGATGCCCGCTGCATGCTTAGTTGACCCTTGCCTTTGTAGATGGTTCATTCAGCTAGGCTGGGATTGGGCCCTTGATTCTAAAATATGCTTAAATGTCTCTTTGAGCACCAGATTTTATTCTAATATATGAAAGGAGATAGTTATAGTTTTATATTTATATTTTTTAAAAATCCATCCCTTGATCTGGGTATTGTTTCTGATTTCCAATTATAGACAAGATTTACAGTATATCACAGGAGTATACCCCCTCACATTTTGTAAATATTTACCAGGTAAGTATATCTTTTCATGTAACAACACTGAAGAAATGACACTTGGCTACAATGTAGTGAGTATACAGTTTGTATAACAGTGTAAATGTGCTGTCCCCTCAAAATAACGCAACACACAGCCATTAATTGCAGGAGTTGCAGTAGCTCAGTGGTTAAGAACACAGTACTGCAGATCAGCAGTTTGGCTGATCGAATCCCACTAGCTCCAAGGGTGACTCAGCCTTCCATCCTTCCGAGGTAGGTAAAATGAGAACCCAGATTGTTGGGGGCAATATGCTGACATTGTAAA
>JANHJO010004401.1:89142-104861 GCA_032468235.1 Pseudoxyrhopus heterurus
GTTTTGCAAGGTCAAAAGAAGAGGCAGAAGCTGCAAAAGCTGCTGCTCTTCAAGCTAAGCAAGCTGAAATGGAAGCTAGGAAGGAAACATCACAAAAGGAAAAAAGGTAATTGGTTTTTTCAGTCCCGTTATTCTCAACTTGCATAAAATCACCCTTGCATTTTGCAAGAGCCTATAACTTTGGATGTTATTCTAGCCTCATCCCAATTCTCATTTCAGTGCTTATTCTTTCCTCCTACTACTTGAGGGCTATAAAGCTGCTTGGCAGAGAATTTGTTTATTCTGAATTCATAGATACAGTATCTTCGTCCATTGTTGTAAGAGAAGGAGTGGCAGAACCTGCAGTTGGGGTCCAAAGAGGAATCAGCCTAGAGTCACTTCATAGCTACAAATCACTCCGTTTGTGGCTGCGTAGCAATTCTAGGTTGATTCCTCTTTTGACTCTACCCCAGATTCTACCACTCTTCTCCTACAATTGTTGATATAAATAATGAGCTCTTTTTTCTGTAGAGTCATCTTTTTTCTATAATTTAAGGTGTTCTTTGTAAAACCAAATGTTTTAATGTAAAATATCTTCCGTAGTGCTATAGCAAGAATCCAATTTCGCCTTCCAGATGGATCTTCTTTCACTAATAGTTTCCCTTCGGATGCCCCCTTGGAAGAAGCTCATCGGTTTGCTGCACAGGTGAACAAGTATCTGTTCTTTTTCAAAAAGTTTTAAATGAAAGCTGCATTAATAGTTGGACTAAATTATTGTATTGTCTTTAAAAGTTTTAAGGAAATAGGTTTAATAAGGAGGCTTTTTAAAAATTGAATTACGTACTGTAAACATAGAGGTGAGTAACACATAAGCATCCCAGTCAATGTTTATGCTATTTACCGTATTTTTCGGACTATAAGATGCACTGGACCATAAGACGCACCTAGGTTTAGAGAAGGAAAACAAGAAAAAAAATAGGTTTTGGCCTCTGCGCGTCCCGTTTTTGCCCTTCCCAGCATCCAGAAGCACTCTGCAGGCCAAAAACGAGCACATTTTTGGCCTTCCAAACCTTCCACGCATCCCGTTTTGGCCCTCCCCGGCACCCAGAAGCACTCTGCAGGCCAAAAACGGGCTCATTTTTGGCCTGCAGAGTGCTTCTGGACATCGGAGGGCAAAAATGGGTTGCACTGAAGGTTTGGGAAGCCAAAAACAGGCCCATATTCACTCTATAAGACATTTCCACCCACTTTTTTGGGGGGGAGGGGGAAGTGCGTCTTATAGTCAGAAAAATACGTTACATGATTACAGCCTATCTATCCACCCATTGATTGCTCCAATAGTGCAATTGAAATTTGGTGGTCTCTCTCTTTCCTTGTTGTGGGAAAAAGATTGTTCTATAATAAGAAAAACATTGTGGCCTAACATAAAAATTGGGTTAACATATGAAAGAAAGTACATTTCTTTCAAAGTACATTCAGGACCTAATGACCTTTTTAATACTTCTACTGAATTTCTGCTTTGAAGGATCATTTAAGTTATCGGACATTAGTAAGGCACATTGTCTGCTACCAAAAATATCAGTAATACAGAACCAAATTGAGCAATCGCTGCAAGTGAACATCCAAATATTCTTACTGTCAATGAAGAATTTTTCAGTTCCTCATTAAAACAGTTTTGGGATGAAAGTCTATTTGTTTTGGAAATGGCATGTCATTTATATTTCCTCCTGTTTTTGAAGAATAGACATGAACTTGGCTTGTTCTGTTGTTACAGATCGTTGGCAACACATATGGCAACTTCTCACTGGCAACAATGTTCCCCAGAAGAGAATTTACCAAAGAGGATTATGAGAAAAAATTATCAGACCTGGGACTTGCTCCAAGTGCTTCAATAGTATTGTTGCCTGTAAGTGTGTAAAAAAAGGGAAATGAAAGAAATGTGCAGGATTCAAATAAATAATTATAAATTTACTACAAGACAAGTTATATGAGTGACCTAATACAGTAAGAGGGTTTTTCTTTAAAAAAAAATCTAGTTTCTAAATGGTACTTGCTTGTTTTCCCATAAATAGGCAGGAAGGCCATCTACAGCAGTCGTACAGTCTTCCAGTGGAGATTTATGGAAGTTCCTTGGCACAATCCTTTACCCACTGATAGCTGTTTGGCGATTTATTAGCAATTTCTTGTTTACCAGCCCTCCTTCCTCCCAGCCTCCTGCAAGACATCAACAGCAGCACTCAAATCCTTCAGCACCTAGCACTGCAGAACCAAACAGGTACAAACACTTCCTACTAAAGTCATCAAGGATCAGATTTCAAGATTTTTTATCAGTTGAAGAAATTGAATTGATTCCTCTTCTCTGCACAAACTCCAAATATTTTCTAAACAGTAGGGTGGCCCTTGGAAACCAAGTTGGAGCCTGAGGATGGAAAATTAGGGAAAGAAACAGATCCACTCATGAAGTAAAGTGGCAACGTGTTGCTGCTAATGAGTCTCTTTTCTTTCCAGAATCCTTTCCCAATTAGGAAGAGTTTAAGAACAAACAAGAGTAAAAGCAGAGGTAGATTCCCCCCCCTTTTTTTTTTAGAAAAGTTCATGTGGAAGTTTCTTTTGACTCTTCATGTTATTTAGTTTTTCTATGAGCTGTAAAATCCAACTGTAGATATAGCAGGGGACTAAAAAACAGTATTTATTTATTCGATTGATTGGGCTGCCCATCTCACAAACTGTGATTCTGGGCAGTTAGCATAGGATTAAAAATAAAGAACAAAAAATGCATTGTTTTTACGTTTTTTTTCATTTTCAATCAGGCCAAACCTGATTGGCATGTTCAGAAAGCCAATACAAGATGGGAAATACAGTGCTTGGGCAAAGGGCCATATTTTTAAGGCCTTAAGGGAAGACCAAGTGGCTCAGCAGTTGAAGAAGCTGAGCTTGTCAACTGGAATGTTGAGAACCCAGGTTTGAGATTTGAGCACTGTTTGACGGAGTGAGCGCCTATTCCTTGCCCCAGCTCCTGCCCATCTAGCAGTTAAAAAGCATGCAAATGAGAGTAGATAAATAGGTACCACTTTGGTGGGAAAGTAACAGGGTTCCATGCATCTCAGCATATAATCATGTTGGCCACATGACCACGGAAGCGTCTTCAGACAATGCTTGCTCCCTTGATTAAGAAACGGAGATGAGCCCTGCCTGCTAGATTTGGAGTTGACTGGATAAAGCAGAAACCTTTATCTTTACTTTCATGAAAGGCCAACGGGGTTAGGGCCATCTGAATTTCATATGCATACACTGTTGGAAAGAGCGTGTGCTTCAACAAAGTAGTCACGACTCCTGGATCCCACCATGTGGCAAGTGTTTTACATAGTACAGGTAGTCCTCGACGTACGACCATAATTGAGCCCAAAATTTATGTTGCTAAGTGAGACATTTGTTAAGTGATTTTTGCTCTCATTTTACAACTTTTCTTGCAACAGTTAAGTGAATTATTGCAGTTGTTGAGTGAACCTGGCTTTCCCATTGATTTTACTTGTCAGAAGGTCACAGAAGGTGTTCACATGATCTGGGGACACTGCAACCGTCATAAATATGAACCAGTTGTCAAGCATCCACATCTTGGTCATGTGACCGTGAGGATGGTCATAAGTCACTTTTTACAGTGATGTCATAACTTCGAATGGTCACTAAATGAACTGTTGTAAGTCGAGGACTACCTGTACTAAACAGCTGTAGGCATTAATTGGGCAAAATGGTGCTTCATAGGCCAACAATTTTGGAACCAAGGTACTTGTGCTAACCTACAGAATGGATTCAAAATCCAGGACCCGTGACTCTCGTGGAATTGAAATACGGCAATTTTTAAGAAACTTTTTATGATATAAAACAGTTTAATACAAAATGTCATAAAACATTTCCTGTGCTGATGTGTGTGCTGTGCAGTTCAACTTGGCCTATTTTCAAGGGAGATCAAGAGTTAATATTGGCCTGAATGTACCCCAATCTTTCCAGTGTAGGCAGTACATTAACTTTGCCATTGTTAAAGGCATTGAGAATCTGGTAAGGAAATATCTCTGAAACAATGACTCAAAAGATCATGGGTTGTCTAGTTGTTTTATATAAAGCCCTGAATTTTGTTCATGGGATGGACTGAAAACTAGAGTGTCCTAGTTCGCTACATCTTCACTGGTGAAGTTAAGCCATCCTCAGGAAATAGGATGGGATGACAGCACCATTTGCAAATACTGTATTTTTAAATATATAAGATGCACTCCCCCCCCCCCCCCAAATAGTGGGTGGAAATGTCTGCGCGCCTTATACAGCAAATGTTGCCGAAGCCCTGCCCACCCGCTGGCCCCCACCCTTCGGCCTCTGCCTCCCAGTAATTTGCCTCCTTGCAGCAAACAGCCTGTTTCAGTTTCACCATAGCTTCATTAGCACAAGCAGCTGGTTGTCGGTTGGATCGGCCCCCCAACGAACAGCTGTTTCAGGCTGCAGGGATTGCCATCACCTATTGCCGCCTCCGCATGCCACGTTTTCTGCCTCCGTGCACCCCGTTTTTTGCCCATTCCGGGCAGCGGGGATATATAGTCTGAAAAATACGGTAGTTTCTATGTAATTTCCATGTTTTAGATGTTCATTTATGCTTTGAAAATAAGTCAGCAGTCTACTTTATTGTTAGTCCTCGATTTATGATCACAAATTGGGACTGGAATTTCCAGAGCTAAGTGATGCGGTCATAAAGTGAGATATTACATGACAGCATCACTTAGTGACTCCAATCCTTGCATCCTAGTTGCTGTCATTAACTGAGAATTGAATGGCAAAGGTTGGCACAGCAGGATCTGTGGAGCACAGGGCAGTGAGAGCAACTGGGACTTGTCCCCTCTATTTTAGCCCCAGCCCCACTGCTGAGTGCCACTGTGCAGTGCAGCCAAAAAAGCATAGCTTGGGAGGGAGGATGGGTGGGAAGGAGTTGCGGCACCCCTGGATTTGTAAGTGTGGGTGGGGCTCCAAGCGCCCAAATGTTGATCACATGACTTCAGGGGCGCTGCAACAGCCATAACTTGGGGCATGGATTGTAAGTCCATTTTTTTTTCAGTATCATAATTTTGAATAATTGCTGAACAAATGGTCATAAGTGTCGGTCTGTCTATACATTGTGACATGAATCCATGCTTTATGATCAAATTAAATCTTCTGGCTCTCATGGAAACTTCCTTAAATTTGGAATGAAAAAGGCAAAAATTAGATCAAGAGTTAATATTGGCCTGAATTCTGCCACTATTGGAATTTGTACTCAATCCTCCCTCTTTCTTCTTCAGACAAGCAGTTAGGAAACGAGTATTGGAAAAACGGAATGAAGAATTTAAGAAAGAAGGCAAGATCTACCGATTGAGAACTCAGGATGATGGAGAGGATGATAATAATACTTGGAATGGAAATTCGACCCAACAAATGTAACCTGACTAAACTGTACATAGAAATCACTGGTTTTTTTTTTCCTATTTGATTTAGCTTCAGTTAAAACATTATGCTGCATAGTGGGCTTGGTTGGGTATTCTGCCTGGAATAAATGCTAACCCACTTGTGCAGCTAGATTCTGCAAATGTAACTACTGCCAAAAACAATATAAAAATCCTCCATGTTTCATCAGCGTTTAGAATTTCGTATTTACTACTTATACAGTCCTCTGAAGACACTTTTTATCTATATAAATCTTTGAACAAATAGGCATCTCCAAATACCAAACAATTCACTCGGCCTAGAAGAGTGTAATCCTAATGAATTGGATAAGGGTTTTTTTTCTCCCTGTAATGCTTCTATAACAACAGCCCAATATTCATAGTTTTTATCTCACAGCATTCAATAAAGTTTTTCCCCCCAAATATTTGGTACGTAACATGATCATTCTTTGAAGTGTCATACTTTTTATAAACAGAGCTATGGAATGATCCCCGTGCTGTAAGAAAGAGATTGGGTTCTTATAATTTTTTTGTCTTCCTGACTTGCATAAATGGGGATTTGGAAAAGAGACGTATCCTATTTGAGGCCTGGGCCTGCTGTGGTTATCATTAATTATACCATATCACATTGTTGTGTCTGGTTCAACTATTTATTTGTAAATAGCAACAGAAATACAGGAGGGGTCAGATTAATTTTCAATGTTTCTTGCCTCAACAAAACCTTTTAAAAATCAAATGGAAAGGTAGAGTACAACAGAAAAATGAAAAACACAGTTACTCAGATTCACAGTTCAATCTAGTTCACAGTCTTTTTACAAATATATATATATATGCCCCACTCCCCATTGCTTTCAACTCTCACAGAAAGAAAGGGAGGGGGTTAAAATACAAAAACAGATGTCCCATTTTTTTCTCTCATGTCTTCTTTTTGGGTACAGGATCAATATCAACATCCTTCCTCATTGCCTCTTATTTGACTTGACATGATCCACTGGTGTTCAGAAGAGATTTTAAAGTCCTTAAATGCTTGACATTATGGCTTTAAAAAGACATGCTAGCAGTTTCCTTAGTGTCACAGTAAATGGAGCCAAAAGGTCTCCAACTGGTACCTATTACAATTATTTGCTTCTCAGAAGTAATTGCAAAACATGACATATATAGTGAAGTCATTAACTATTTTTCTGTAATATTCTGTATTACATTTGCATACAAGAACCTATTTCCATTGATTTGTTGTGAAATTCTGCACAAATGGTCCTCTTTTTCTGAAACACACTTAAATACTTTTTCCACTGATGCTCCAAGATGTCTGAGATTTGGAGTTAACTTGAAATCCTGAAAAACAGCCTTCCATGTCTGTTTGCTTTATGCTCCACATATGCACAGGTGCACGTGTGTGTTTCCCACTATATTGAGAGTGTGCTAGTTTTAACTTCATAGTCACAGCAAAACAACATCCCAAAATTGTATAATTCTTAAGCGATTATATCTTGGGTGCAAAAAAATCAAAATAATATCCCTAATTGATGCACTTTGTTACAATAATGTACTTTTAAAGTTGATAGATGAACAGAGAGAGCTTCAAATATGCATGGCTCAAAGTCTTCAGATGAGAAAGCAAAACATATTCCTGATTGCTAACATGTTGTTTTTCCCTGCATATTTTTGGCCTTTTTATATGCATAGAAGAAACCAATGAAACATAATATATCCAACAAGCATAGGACAAATAGAATATAAAGAGCTATTTCAGCCTCAGATGAAGTCAAGTCCAGTCCCAAAAATTGCAATTCCTTGGTATCTTCCAGTCCTGTTGGGATTTTAAGTGGCAGACTACTAGTAGTAGCTGTTGAGCTTGTAAGTGGCACAGTAGGTGGTGTAGCTGTTGAGCTTGTAAGTGGCACAGTAGGTGGTTTAGTAGCACCTACAAAGGTAAAGTAATCCTGTAAGATTTGTAAACTGGTACATCCAAATATGCTGCTAAAAAATTGCCCTAGTAACTTTCAAACACCTCAAACCAAACCTCAATTAGAGAAGATCGTTACTGTCAATGGCATGTATAGGGAACAAGACCCATTGAGTTTGATTCATAGTTGTAAAAATGAAAATTCCTGTATTCTAGCTTCAATCCCTGAGGCTATTCTCTTGACTATTCCTCTTGGGGATGCTCCAAAATCAAAGACAAATAGATTCCATATCAATACTAGCTGACTATTGAATTTCAACTTCCTCCTGAGAATCTCAATCTCTTGGGATTGTTTCCTTTCTTATAGAATTATGTCCAGACTGGTACAATTATAGTTAAAAGGAATAGTAATACTTTTTAAATTATCTTAGCATACCCTTTAAAGCTGGTCATTTTCTGTTTCTAATATACCTACCTCCAGGGTGTGGTTCCAGACATAAATGAGGTCCATTAGCTGGATCTGGAAAGCCGTTACAGCGGATAATAGATGAATAATATTTTGAAGACTCTTTTGGAATTCTAGTTAGATTGGGGTCTGTATAGTTGGTGTAATATAGGCCAAATTTTTCAGAGAAGCCCACTGCCCATTCAAAATTGTCCATCAAAGTCCAAACTGTGTAACCTCGGAGATCAACGCCATCAAATATAACTCCTGTTATATATATATAAAATAGGGATAGGGAGAGATTCTTACAGTGTGGTTTTTTGCAAGTTCAATTACAAATTCATATACAATGCAGACTCCTGAATAATTTGGGTTAAAGCCTCTCTAAGCATCTGGATTGCTTTCAAAACTTCATTTTGAATGAGTAAGCACAGAAAGAAATCCTAGAGCCAGGCATATAGAGTGAGTCACCTTAAGCTTAATGCAAAGTGTGTTGAAAAAATAGCTCTTAAGATAGCCTAGTATACATTAAATCCTATGTACTCCTTTATTTTTTATTTTTATTACTATACACACACACGGTTGTGAACATGCCAATGTCCCTCCTATTTTCCCCATAACAATAATCCTGTGCTCTTAAAAAATGATTGGCCCAAAGTCAATCAGTTTGTTCTCATTCCTAAAATGACACTAGAACTCACAGTCTCCTGGTTTCTTGGCCTGCACTTTAACCATCTTAACCACTATACCAAACTGGCTTTCAATATTTCCAGTAAGGTAGCTGAATATAGACAGTGAATAGATGGTTACCATTTTGCTGCTTTCATGTTTTTATCAGGGAGAGATTGATTACATATTAGAGGTAGTTGATCATTAGCCTCTACCTTCCTTTAGTAGAACAAAACCATCAAGTTGGAAGTAACCTCAAATGATCAACTAGTTTCAATTAGCTCCCTTTCCAGAAAAATCTCCATTATAGTAGCCCTGATAAAGTCTTAGCCTCCTTATGTAATGTATTTTAACTTGTTATTTTTAATATTGTTAGCTTGACAAATGGTAAACTGTTCTTGCTAATATTTGTAGAGTTCATTTTTTCTCTACCCACCATACACAGTATTTAACATACAAAGCTTTAAAAAATAATAAATAACAATTACTAAGCTAGCTTGTTCCAATGCTACACAGCAGAATAATTAAATCTGCAAAAGGGATTGAATTTTCAAAAGCAGTAGGGAAATTCTGCATCATGTCATTCACCATAATCATTCACAGGGTTAGAATTTATTTTCTCACTTCTGTACTCAAAACCCATCTCCATGCCAGCAAAGTTCTTTCTCCATTACATGCATTAATTGGAAAATTAGTTAAATGTTCACTCTTTCGGGCAAAATACAGATAAAGTAGAAGGATTAATTGGATTTGGAGACTGCTTATGGAAGGGAAACCACATACCTTTTAATGCTTCGTTGATGTAACTCTTTAAATAATGTATGCGCCAGGTATCATTCAAGCCTCCATCTATACGTTCAGAAACTCCGTTCTCAGTCACATAAATAGGTGGATTATTGTATTCTTCTTTGATCCATTTTAAGAGCCTTCTGAAGCCAAATGGAGTCACTTTCAACCAAAAGGAGCCAGAACCCAGCCAGCTGTGGTCTACTATGGAAGCAACACCTCTGTCAAAGCAAACATAAATATATGGGTGCTTTGGTGCTATCTGCTTGGTTGCTTTCTTGGAGACTTCTCATTACCCACCTAGGTAACATCATCAGTGCTAGGGTATGGGTTTACTCTCTTTTTATATGCAAGTGGCTTGCTCTGTCAGCGTTGGTGGAAGTGGTTTTAGTGGTTTCTTGATTAGGCTGTTTACTGTTAGCTTGTTTGAGTTGGTTAATTCTTTGATTGAGGTATTGTTTCCTTTTTGATTGTTGGTCTAATGTTAATCTTGGTGTTAATCTTTGCTCATCTGGGTTTTGATTGCTAGTGAGGAGGGGTTTTGGTCTTTTTATTTCTTTTTGGCTTTTTGATTGAATAGTATGTAGATATGGTTTATCACTATGGGATAAACAATGTAGAGATAAACAACAAGTTGTTTTTTTTGGTTTTGAACCCAGACTTCATGGCTGCTAAAAGGATTTACAATTTAGAGATATATAAGACTATTTTCAAGAAATTATTGTTGAAATAATCCATAGTTTCAAAGCAGTTGCTTTCAATTTTATGCTCTCCAATGATTACTGGTGACCTGCAAGGATACTATAAATGGTCCATGGAACAGGACCAAGTAAAAATGAATGCAACAAAAAATTAATTGACTAAAATCTTACGAGATGTCATGAGATTTTGACATTCTCATAAAATCTTATGAGATGTTGGCATTCACTGTGATCTGCAAAATTACTGGTGTCCATGTAATAAAAAAATAAATAAAAAAAGTTTGGAAATGGTAGCTTAGTTCAAAGTGTAAATCCAGATGTTTCACTAGCTTACTCAGTTTACATGTACATAGTGTTAAGAACATTTTATGTATTTGCACTTCTTTTTAAAGTTAACGTTCCAGTGATTCCCCAAGTAACAGGATCTGCATATTGATCGCTTAGGCAATGAGGTGCATAGTGCAAAAGTGAGGACACCAACTGTAACTGTAAGGAGATGGGCCACTTACGCACTAGGATTTCATTTAAGGAACTATTTAATAGAAATAATACCCATTTACAGACATGCTACAAGCACTAGAGGTATCCGCAAAATGTATTTTATACTGGACAAGCAATACATATGTGTACCAAAGATCAATACGTAACAGTTTCTGGCTCTTTGAGAACCAGCCATCTACATAGTCGTATGGAAATTTTAGATTTTCCTGCAACAGGGACCAGCATATAAGCTTTGTGCCTGTAACATGTGATGTATAAGTTGCTTCAAAATAGCCATAGCATAGCATTTAGGCTTATCTACCACCCTATAGTGCTTTACAGCACTCTCTGGGCAGTTTACAATGCCAGCATATTGCTCCCAACAATGTGGGTCCTCATTTTACCGACCTTGGAAGGATGCAAGGCTGAGTCAATATTGGGCCCCATCAGGATTGAACTCATCATGGCTGTGGGCAGAGTCTACCTGCAATACTGCATTCTAACTGCTGCGCCACCAGGGCTCTCAAAACATGGGAAGATTCTCATTTTATCAAATAACAGCATAATGGTGAATGTTACTGTGCAATCACAAAATTCAGTAATTTCACCCTCAAAAATAGCTAATTTTGTATTTCATTTTTATTAGGATTATAAACAGTGCATAATTTAATGTAATATAAAATCATACTTGCAGCTTACCTATCCGCATCGTAGGATGTTACAATAGCAGGAAAATTTAAATTGGATGCCAGGATTGTGGTATAATGATTCAAGCCAAAATAGTCATATGTGCCTTTAATTCTTTGCTTTTCACTTTCAGTAAATTCTGGAAGCCTACATCACACATAACACAAACATACATGGAAATAGAAAAATAGGTTTTTACCTGATACATTTATTACAAAGGATTGGCAAAGTTACATATTACTATATCAGCTGGACTCTGTGATTTATAATGTAGCATAAATTCCAACGTAGGCACTTTGTCATCTCAAAAGGGCAAATGCAGGGCACTGAAAACTGACCTTTTACCAAGACCAAACAACATCCTCTATTCCCGTCATTTCATTTCATTTCATCTCACCTCATCCCACCTCCCAGCATCTTTCTCCCACTCTCTTGTCCTTCATAGCTTTTGAGGTCACCAGAAAAGATATCCTGACAGTTGGTTCAAGAAGCTGGCCTGATTGTTCCAAGGAGTTTGTCAGCAGACTCCTCACCACCATTCAGAAACATTCAAAAAGCTCTGAACTAGAAGTGGTATTCAGCCGGTTTGGACCAGTTCTGGTGTACCGGTAGCAGAAATTTTGACTAGTTCGGAGAACCAGCAAATGCCATCTCTGGCTGGCCCCACACACCTGCCCCCACCGTTACCTCTCCTATATTCCCTTGTTTTTTTTACCTCAGCTGGTTTGTGTGCCTCAGCTGTGCTAAAAAACAGCTCGACTCACCAGTGCTGACACAAAGGACGGTTTTTGAGCCCTGTGCATGTTTGCAAAGCACGCATGAAGCGCGCTCTCATAGAACTAGAACCGGTAGGAAAAAATGTGGAAATCCACCACTGCTCTGAAGAAACACCAACCACCAGGGCCCTCCAGTTCCCATATGTTGCTGAGACAATTGGTCATCATAAGACTATTTCATTTTTAACAGCTGGCACTTGGATTCCCTTTTCCTTCTGTTTTCCATTCCTTTTCCATTTGTGACATAAGGCAGTGGAGAGTGATAGCTTATTCAATTATTATTATTTTTATAGCCTATTCCCAAGAACTGTTTTGCATTAGTAAATCACTTACCGTGATTTGCCAGAACTTCTTTCTTGTATCCTCTTTTTCATCAGATCGCTATAATCGCCGGTTTTGAAAATAGGATGAGCAAACCAACCAGCAAAAAACTGTGGCGGGGCATCACAAGAAATCAAGAGTTACACAAACATTAAACAACTTATTTGCAAAAGCGCAGCTCCCCAAACCTCTCCTCCCAGACACCGGTTGAGTCTCCACGTTGTAACCTGGATGTAGCTACTTGGTAGTTACAGCTGTGGCCATTTGTCTTCCAGGGATACCTTGTTGGTGTCCTTCTATCCCTAATCTTTGACAGTATCAGAGCTTCCACAACCTAACTGTCCATCTGCTGAATACAATGCAAAAATAGTGCTAGTAGTTATAGCTACAGCTAGAACACCACACCACATAGCATGGAGGTGTGTGATTAAAAGTATTAGCCCTTCCTTCCTTAGAAATAAAACAACATCTACCAGGTTTTTTTAAGTATTCCCAAATATTGCACATTTATTAGATTTTCATACTACCTTTCATTTAGGAGCTCAAGGCAGTGTGTATAGCAGCCCCTCTCTTTTTCCCCTTCTTCAACAACCTATGGGGTAGGTTGGGCTACAAGAGAAGGACTGCCTCAAATTTATCCTGTGAATCTCCGAAACTGAGGGCAAATTCTTATCTGAACCTCCCCATTCCTAATCCAAAAATTTAACCATTACAGCACAAGTAATAATAGAAGGATGAAGTTCTTAAGGTTCATGATTCTAAAAATGCTTTCTTAAAAAGGCATGAATTAAAAAAAGACAAAGAGTAGATATAAATGTCTACTCATTAGACTATATTTCCCTCTCCAAGGAATTCACTAGTTCCACTTCTAAGTGTGACACTGAAAGGCATGTATATGAACAAATGTACCCTAAAGCACAGCCGATTTGAATTATTCACAAAGATAATAAAGGTGGGAGATAAATAAATGTTGCACATTTCAGCTATTCATAATCTTAACCAGCCTACTCCAAGTAAACCATCTTCCAGATTTCTGAATATAAGCTTACAGTATTTCTAAAATAGCACAATTATTCTGAACCAACTTGGAAAAATCTGAGCTAGTCTTATTCCCTAGCATTTTAGGTGTGCATGCTGACATGTAACTTTTGCTTTAAAATTGGAGTAAACAAGGATTAACATAGGAGGCACTTCCAACTAGGAGGACACAAGACCTGATCAATTGTTCTCTCCTCATACTTGAAGACTAAAGCTGATCATGCATTATTTTATATCTCAGGGGTATTAACACTTTTCATAATCCAAGTGCAGATTAGATACTAATATCTACTGAATACCCAAACTATGTTTCTATTGATTTTACTTAATAGAAGAATGCCTACTCTTTGGCTTTAAAAACCAAGCAAAACTTTAGACCTTATTGGGAGTACATGATAGAGTTTACAGCGGGGTGTCCAATCTGGGCAGATTTAAGATCTGTGGACTTCAACTCCCAGAATTCCCCATGCTGGCTGAGGAATTTTGGGCATTGAACTTCACAAGTTTTAAAGTTGCCAAAGCTGGACACCTCTGGTTTATATCATTATTTAATTTCTGAAATGGTAGACCTTCTCAACATTGTGTCCTGATTACCGATAGCTTGGATCTCAGCTGCTCCTTAGCTAATATAATTTGTGATCAAACCAGATGGAAGTTGTGGTCCAGCAACAACTGAGGGTCCAAGGGGGGGGGATGTCTCATTTCAGAAATCGTATTACCTGAACGTATCTCTCAGCAGCCTCATAATCCTCCTGTTTGTGAGGGTTCTTTGGTTCGGCCCACTCAATACTGATGGAAAGTGAGATCAACCCTTTTTGCCTGGGACGGTAGGTCTCATTGTAGAGATGCCACACTTCTGCATGTGCCTTGATCAAATTGTGTCCCACAATGTAAGGGGCACGACCCGGTCTTCCAGATATGCCTGAGAAAACAGTAACATGGGAATGGGATACCCTGCAGCTACAGGAATACAGATAGATACATTTTAATAGATGGATTTTAATCTGTTTTTCTGCAAGGAGATATCCTCTTAAAATATGCATTTTTTTCCTTCTTTCTGTGTATTAGTGATGGAGGTCCATTTTACTGCTTTGATGATTGTATCACCGACATAAAGATCATAAAATTTAAAGGAGATCCTAAAGAAAGAATTCCCTTGTTCAAAAAATAAATTAAATTATAATTAAACTTTATACATATTATATCATATTTTATTTCTGACATGTACATCAGTTTCTGGCCTGTGTGAATTCCCACTCCGACTAAAAACTATAAGCTGAAGCTTTCCCGCAACTCATTTACACAATTACACATCTGTCTTAAAGCCAGACTTCCCTATGCCCCAATATCAATTATATAAGTTGCTGAGAATAGCTTATGTTGCTTAAAGAACAACAGACTTCCAAATACATGCAATTGAAGTTTATCACGGCCCATTGCCTTAAGAGGAACAACTATAAAAATTTGAATAGGCTTGGCAGAATAGCCAAGATCTGCCTAAGATAACAAGGGAGTAAAGGCTTATAAAGATTTCTTGCACACTCAGCTCTTCCTGTAGAAATCTATTGGATAATGTTTCCTGTGACTTTTCTCAGACATTCTAACAAGATTGATTAACAGACCCAAGAGACAATTCAGAACTTGTTCATCTAAGAGCAGATTTGCTACTCGGTTTTTCCAAAGCTCTTGGCTCCGTTAATGTCTTCCATCAATTACTCCTGTTCCTGATGCTCTGTTTAGAAGAGGCAGGAATACTGGGTTAAGGGTAAGGAACCCATGAATCCCTCACAATTGGTCCAGATGATTAAAGTGTCCAAAATGTATAATTCAGCAACACTGGAAAGGCTAAAGGCTACTTTTACATGAGATTAAACCTGAAATTTTAAGTTCTCTATTAATTGCAAAACTATCCTTTCCTGGGTCAACAGAGATTTTAATAATCAACAATATCCTCCCATTTTTCTAAAGTATTCCTCCTAGAAAGAAGAAGAATTGGCAAAAGACCTTACCTGGTGCAGATACTCCATAACCATGACCAAGGTTGGAAATGACATAAGGCTCATTTAAAGTTATCCAAAATTTCACCTTGTCTCCCAACCTTTGAAAAACGAGGTCTGCGTAATCTTTAAATTTCGGAATGATGATCTCGTTTTCCCACCCTCCAATGTTCTGGAGGGCCTGAGGGAGATCCCAGTGATACAGGGTTATCTAGAATTTAAGACATGCATTTACAAAAGTCTATCGGATTTTTGTTCAATTAACCAGTTATCTGTGTAAAATATTACTTTGGGAGAAATGGTTTATTAAACTCTTCTACAAAACCACAGCCAAGTCATGGGGTATAAATATCTAATGCTTGAGTCAACAAAGGTGAAATACTTCCATGTTGAAACCTTCATGCTATCTATTAAGAGACGTTGTGCATGCAATTATACCATATTTGACTTCTTGGCAGATATTTAGATGGAA